>CATIWF010083101.1:0-15506 GCA_949630135.1 Balakata baccata
GACTTTTCGCATTAGCAAAAATATTTATAGAAAGTTGACTTTACAAACCTTTAATTATATTTAGATATTTCATTAAATATTCATATTTTATAATTTTGAAATATCTATATTGATATGTAACGTATAGGCATTCATAGACAAAATCATTGTTATATTTATATAAAAGCTCTTATTTTATAAATATTAGAGTGAGTATAAAAATTAATCTTTCTACATAAAATAAAAAGATCTAAATAAAAATTTTCAATTGTATAGAACTTTGAATCAAATGATCACGGGAGATCAAACAATTCTCTGCTATTAAAAACTAAATGAAACATGAAGATTTCGATTCTGAGTGAAAGAAGTACAAATATCAACCTCAATATACTCTCTGTATACTAACGATTTGGAGATTCAAAAGGAGTGGAGCAACTTACAAAGTAACATAGTTGATAGGTGAACAATAAAATACATCTATAAACAACTACATATGAATCAAACGAATTCGATACAACAATTTCCTCTTTGGACACGACAGACACATCTACCAGTAGAAGGTGGCAAATTCCGGGCCCTGATATTTGTCAGCTCAAGTCTTGGGTGGGCATATTAATCACCAACAAAACCGAGGTTATTTCTGTATGGCCTGCCGATTAGAAGGCACATCCACGTAGAAAATGCATCAAAGATGAAACTATTTTATTCACCACAGGTCGAAAGCTTAAGCAAGGGATCTCTTCGGGGCCAAAAGTTCCGAGCAAGAACATCTGCCAAAGTTCTCTGTGGTGATAAGTACAAGCAAGGGATCTCTTCGGGGTCAAAAGTTCTGAGCCAGAACATTTGACAAAGTTCTTTCTTCGTGTATTTCCAGAATATGAAGTTCTACAAGCTGTCCTCTGTTTCATCCGGTACATGTAGCTTTTCAATGGCCGCCTGTTTAAGTGTAAATATATAAAAATCAATGGACAAAATAAGGCAGCAGAATACTGATCGTATCCAAACTAAAAACATCAGAAACTTGGCTTCTACAAACAAAAAAAATCAAGATGATGTAACTGCATTTGAGAAACAGGCAAGGGAAGCATTTTCTAGCATGACAAGTTCCTCCTCTAACCAACACACTCCTACGAAAATAATAAGACCAAGATCATTTTCATGGCGCCCGGTTCTGCATTCTTTTTTGTTTTCCTAATGATGTTCAATCCCACAAGAATTCAAGTGCAATAAGTCAATCACCTTAATTGTAGCAACGTCAGTTGCAGATGGTTTCAAATCCAGAGCAATACCAAAATGAAGCATTGCCTTCTCATGCATGCTATGCCTCTTATAGATCTTACCCATTAAAGCATATACACTACTTTCTCGGGGGGCATACTCTTTCAACTCTTCTAGGACTTCGAGAGCTTCTTCATACCTTTCCAAGCCCAGAAGTATATTGGCCTTTTGATACATAGGAAGGGGGTTCTTCTTATCAGCTAAGATTGCTCTCTCCATCACCTCCAGAGCTTCTGAATTTCTCTGCCATGTAATATAAATATAATTCATACAGTTGTATACAGATTATTAATTAAGCATCCCAGAAAACAGCAATTAATACACCAAGTGGGAACCTTTAAAGCATGCAAAGCTGTCCCAAGATAAGACATAATAACAGATGAACGTGGATTTATTTGAATAGCCATTCGAAAATGATGCTCTGAAAATTCAAACTTCTCTTGCCGAAGATAGACCATCCCAAGCCCATACCAAGAGTTATAATGTCTAGCATCAATCCGTAGGGCACTCTGGTAACTCTTAATTCCATTCTCAAAATCCTCTAAAGCTACATATCTGTAGCAAAATGTTAATTGTAGAAAGATTTATTATCACAAGAAAGCAAAATCTCAAGGAAAATTCACATTCTTTGGAAATTTCATGCTTTAGCTAAATTGTGATTTTTGGAGGAGTGGGAGATAAACCAAGTGACATACTCATGACCACAAAGAGTGTGAGCATATGCAAATCTTGAATTAAGCTGCACAGCTCGCTGAAAATTTTTCAGGGCAGTTTCGTGGTCTTTTTGTAAACTGTAACAATTTCCCATGGCACACCTGCATTCCAAATCAAAAGAAAATTGTGAGGAAAATTGATGCTGTTGATAATAACTGAAGAGACAATGAAACTGATTAATCCATCAAAACCCCTAAATTTGCTTCACACATAGTCGGATAGTCCTCCTGATGTTTCTGGAGGCTAGTAATGCCACAAGATGATCAATGGACACCGATAACACAATGCAAACATTAATGCAAGAGGTCTAAATCCCAAAATATTACTCAGTGGAGTTCAGAGGACATTAATTTTCTGAGCCTGAAAATCTCAGGATATCAGACTTAAGAACATATGAACAAAAAAGCATTCAATCAAGCAGCATTAAGGGGCTGACAAACTGTTAGGCCCTGATAGAGCTGCCAGGTGGCAGAAATCAGTCAGGCTGAGCTGGAAGGAGAGACTATGGGGTGGTTTTTAGCTGGGCATTCTGTTATGCCTTGGGATTAGTGAGTGTGCATAAATAATGGGTTTGTGAGCAGAGGGAGGTATGTGAGTATTTTCTTTTGGGTATTGGATTAGGAGAGCTTAGGGGACTCTCGAATATGTCTTTACTTTGTTTACATTCAGTCCTTTTCCATTTCATCAGTCAATACATTTACCTCCATATCAAATCTATTTGCTGCTATTGTTGGCTTGTGCTGTGCGTGTTTGCTTGTGAATTGCAGGATGAAGTTTGGGTACTAACACAAACCTATTTTAAGTGGAAAGAAGATGGTATCATATTGACAGCTACAAGACTATTTAAGCTAAACTGTACAAATGCAGATAAGTTAGAGAAAAAAAATCAGGGACATAATTCCAAAAAGGAGAACTAATAAGCTGGTAACAACTATGCTTGCGAAAGCTAAGAATAAATAGAATATTAACATTGGTGAAAAATAGCAAGGAATAAAATGCAAAATATTATTTGACAAAATGTGATAATGCTACCAAGATTGAGGAGCTAAGCGATCAGTTGATATGAGTTCTTGAGCCAAGTAACTCAACTTCATGTCTTCCTTTAAATGCTGCAACCAATATAACAATAACTTCTAATTAAGCAATGAATTCATAAATAGGAAATAGGAGTACCACAACTGCAGATACTGCTTAAAAAGAGTTCCAGGAAACAGTTCATTGTCATCTAGATTTTTGATGGTCAGAACAGACCACATGGCAGTTATTCCTTTTCATTATAAGTTTATCCTGTTGATAATAAGCTACATTGCAGCATGATGGACAAAGCTTTATACAAAAAGGAAATAAAACATGGCTTTCTTGAGCATATGTCTAAGCATTGGTTAAGGAGCAATATAAGTCAACATTATAAATCCACTTCAGTTAAAGAAGCGATTCTTTTTCTTATCTTTCCCTCACCAAAGCAGAGATAGAACAATGACAACATAGCTATATTAGCATAATCTCTAACAATACTCACATAAAGAACAGTAGAATATATATCAAGTCCTTCTAAACTATAAGGCGATGCTTGACGGGCAAGACTGAAAGCCCTGTCAGCTTCCAAATAATCCACTAACTCAAAATATGCTTTTCCAACCTGTATTTGATAGAAAGTAACAAGTCAGGTGGTATATCACATGCAGATAATAAGATAGCACTATAATTGCATGCAAAGCCACTGCTTGGTAAAGTCCAACAAGATACCTGCGAAAGTACCCATCCTGTATTATAATGCTTGTGAGGTAGTTTCATATAGGAATCCAGAGCATCCTGCAAAAATAAGAATTACCTTCGATAATCAGTACACAGTCCAGAAAATAAGACAATTAACTTCAGTATTTTTCAGCAACCAACCCTTTATACCTGGCACCTGTACAAGCAGGAAAAGCTGTAGCCTTCTCCAAGAGCTCTCAAAAGACCTAATATTTCTGAAGCACCATTTAAAATCCTTGAGGCACTCATCATAACTCCACCAACTGATATAGATCCTCTTTCAGGTTCAAGCGACCTCACATCAACAGAGAATGAAGAACTAGAATGTGTCGTAGAGTTCGCACAAGAATCATCAAAAGTTTCATTGTGTATCCCTAAATTTAAAAAAAAAAGGTTTTCATAGACGTGGATAAGTAGTAATAAAAAATCTACAAGCAGAAAAGAAGTAAGATTAACCAATAGTTGCAAAAAGCAAAAGAAAGTTGAAACTTGTGAGCATTTAACAAGATATAGTTGGCAACATAAACTTTCTGCTCATACTGTGAAGGTTTGCCAATAATCACTGCAATTATGTGACAGTAAATGGCCTGACTGCTTAGAAGATCAGCTAGGAGCAACCTATAACTTCAAGGACATGACAAGCCTCACTGGAAAGAAGCTGCCATCTGTAGACTGGGTAGAATTTTTTGCAGGTCCAAATTAAAATAAGACTAACAATAACATGTCACACTTGTTTAATCAAGCTATTACAGTTTAAGAAAATAAAAAATTGAATGAAACCCATATCAGCTGACTATTGATATGAACAGAAAGCATAGCTCCTCAAATTAGTGAACATAAGAAAAGTGTTCACCTTCATCACAATTTTCATTGCCATATGACTGTCCTTTACGAAGTGTCACAGAACGCAGAGCCATAGAGCTCAATTTAGAGCCACCAAGATGCTTAGAATAGTTGTTAATTCCATTTCCTGCCACCAGTGTGGCACTTGCATTTGAGTTGGCACCTGCTTCAGCAGCAAGTCTTGTACTTCGTCGAGGGCCAGAATCCGAAAATAACCTCCCAGAAATCTGAAAACGATCACAATAAATAAAAGAGGCTGACTGAAATAATTCCTTACAGAAATTAACCAGGATGTCTAGAATATATAGATAATTATCAACTGTTGCTATCCTGTTGATCTTATCAAGAACAGAAAAGGTTGAAGATACAAAAACAGGGTCAACCAACACAGGAACATTACATCAAGCTAGAGAACTGAAATTCAATCCATTAACCTATCAAAAAATAGCCTCATGTTCACCAATGAAGACAAAATAATTTACAATCAGATTAAATACAGGTAAAACAAACAAAATTTTTAAAGGGTAAACTGAATCTGGTTCCTATGATGAAAATATGAACAACGTTTAGTAAGTTAATTTTTAGGTACTAGTATGTTCATGTTAGGATTACGTGTTAAGGATCTTGTCACTGGGCAATTCCTTGAACGACCTATAATGAATATGAGAATAGAGCTCATCAAAGGGGGATCAAACCTTAGACTCGTTTGACAGAGTCTTAAATGTCTGTAAATTCCATGGAAATTCTTTTATTTCTAAATCTTGCCTCTCTTAAATAGAGGTAAGATAATGTAAAATAGGAAAATTTAAACTGCTAGAAATAAACTGCTAATAATAAACTTATTAGGAATACTACTAATTAAAATAGGAAGACCATAAACTTCCAAAAACAGACTTATTAGGAATACTATTTTATCAGGAATACTACTAGTAATAAAGTAATCTAGAAATAAAATCCTATTTATGAATATCAGTGAAATTCACCTTTTCTATAATGCTGCATCTGTAATAGTTCATAATTTTATTGCGATTTTTCTAACTAAATCTTAACTTAGAAGCTAGTAGGCCCCTTTCTTAAGGCACACCTATAATACATTAAAATGTTAATTATTTGCATAATCTCCCTGTTTTATGTCTTACAAATGTACTAAACGAATAAGAGGTAAGATATACAGAACTATGCTATCTCAATTAAAATACATATCTACATTTTCTAATAAAGAAAAACTTAAATAGAATAGAAAAAATAATGATATATTAGAAGAGGAACTGAAAAGGCAGATGCATGGACTGGTTTCAACCTTCCGTAATTTCCCTTCATCAACAAATTTTCTTCTAGGGGCCTGAATAGGGTTCACAATTGATTTTGGAGAGTTATCAACACCAAGGGAGCTTGCATTTGGACCATTTGGCTGTCCAATTCTACATAAAGGTGGAGGGGCAACACCTGACAACTGCGAAATGTCTAGGATTTAAGATCAATGATGAAAATGTAAAGAAGTTTAGTGGAATCAGTGTAGGCATTCAAAACAAAACAAATTAAACAAATTCCACGACACATAAATGCAACAATAATTTAACTTACTGAAAGAAATGAAAATGAAGTTACAACATGTCAATTATAGATTCTTTGCAAGTTCAAAGAAGAGGAGTGTATGAGTGGAAGTAACAAGCATTTTCACCGATAAAATAAAAAAGCGAGCAGATGGAGATAAGAGTTATTCAGACAGAACTTGCTTCTGCAGAAAATGCAAGTCTGTCATTAAGATTACTGGAAACAGACCTACAGCAGGATATAAGAAGTTATAAATAGGACTACAATAAACTTTAGTTTAAAACAAAACACAGAGAAACTGAGGAAGGGATCTGGCTGCTCAAGCTGTAACAGAGAGCTAATAACAGCAATATTTGAACTACTCTAGAACTGAACCCACCATCATCACCTAAGGAGAAGCCCAAAGGCCACAAAAGTAATAAAATATGATACTTTCTTAGTGATATACTACAGAGAGAGCAAAACAATTAATAAACAAATCAAAGAAATAAGTCTAATAGAGAGATCTAGCAACTTTTGAAGAACTGAGAGGGATAATCCACATGAAAACAAAATTTTGGAGAAGTTAAACACAAACATCAAGAATATAGAGATATTCAGAACACTGCCAGCAATCAACAATAAAACTCAAATTATTTTCAAATGATAAAAATTATGTCATGATGCATTTTCAAATTTCAACAGAAGATTAGAAGCAATCCAGTATTTTCCTTGCTTGAAAAAAGTAATTACATTAACTTGCTTTCGAGTTACAAGTCTTAAAAGATGGAGAGGAAAATGGAAATTACAGCAAATTTCCCATTAACCTATAATTTGATGCAGCTCATATTTTCATACCTGTGTTGCCATTGGTGAAGGAGTACTATAAAATGGTAAATTCGGAGGTCCACCATTAGAAGGTTGAGCAGATCCTCCTAATGTTGCAGCTCCAGGAATATCTCTAAAACTATTTCCTTGTGTGTGTTTCAACTGCCTTGGACTGACATCTTCTGATGAGAAGTTTTTAGTAGAGAGTAAATTATGATCCCCATAGAAGCTTTGCGAATTCAAGGAAACTGATGCATGGTTTACATACAGCTTTTGAATGCAAAGAGCAGTTGCTTCACCAAAAAATGTAGTTGCCTCTTCAGCAGCACCTACAAAACTCAAAATGAATTGCTTTTACTCAAATTAAGGCAAATGCATAAGAAAAAAGAAAGGCTTATAATGAACTTAAGTGTAATATATGAAATACACATACATAATCAAAGGATCAAGCTATATTTCACAAACTAGAATCATGATCTTCAATTTGAGTCAGAATGCAGGTAATACAGCACATCAAAGAAAGAAAAACAGACCTAATACGCACAGCTCCTCATATGCAGCCCAGAGTAAAGGATCTATGGACAGAGACTGCTTGAAGTGATGGATGGCGCTTTTCCTTCTATCAGTATACCTAAGCCATATACGCTTCAATGGATGAGATTTAAATAAGATCCAGATGTACGTTCAAATATGAAGCTACACCGTAACATTCCCTTTCAGGAAGGTATTAGAAACAATTATGAAGGAAATTTCTCCACACAAGGTTTTGCAGGAGAAATATAGAACTTCTGAAAAAAATAAATAAATAGGTAATAATAGCAAGACTTCAATAACCAATAAAAATCTCAAGTATTAACATGATTCTGCCACTTTCATGAACAACTCATAGTGATTCCATACGAGCTAAGAAGTATTTTGGAGAGATGACAGGAAGAGTAGCATTATCTTGCTTCTGCCTTTATTTTTTTGGCATTCAATTAAGTTAAATGTGAACAAAATCTACACTTGAACACACAGAATTTTGAGCCATTTTCAGAAACAGATACAATAATAACAAACCAACCCAAAAAGGATGTTGCTAACTTGTACTTAAAATCTATCAAGCAAGAGATAATGGAGTTACAGGAGTTATAACACTATCTAGATGAAAAGCGGTAAAAACCTGTGAATAAGTCCAAGAAGGTAATGTCCAGCTGCACCATTTGGCACCTGCATGAAGAAAACAGACAAAAATGAATAGGCATCCTCATCCTGGAAGAGATGTTGACAAGCACAGAAAAAAACGGAGAATGCAGCAATCATGAATTTCAACTATGAAATATGGAGATAAAAAAATGCATATTCTGGACAGTATTTGAAATCAGTAGAAATACGGGAATCTTTTCTTCATCTTCAAACATATTTTATATTTAAAATTATATTGAAGATTTTCAACTCTTTTTTTGAAAAAAAAAAAAAAAAGACAAAAAAATTGTTTTCTGCATAAAGAATGTTGTATATACCTCTCCACTAGGCTCATTAGCAGGACATAACACTGCTTCAGCTTCATTTAAGAGGTCCATCTGAAAGCATGATATCGCAAACAAGTAGCGGGATTGAGCCATTTGTGTTCCTTCATATAATAATGAACAAATAAGAAGAATGATGCATAATGAGCAACATCATTTTATGAATAGTGTCACCAAAGCAACACAAACAGAAAATAAAATACATAAATACAATTGTTATTTTTAAAATTCAACAACTAGGTACAAATTGGTAACATGGATAATTAAATATACTAACCTTTTAGAATATGATACGCAGAGTATGCTTGATTGTTTTGCAAATAGCATCCTGCTAACAGTTGCAAATTTCTCTGCACACGAAGAAAATTAATCATAACTATAGAACTAAAAGTAAATAATTTCTTACAAAAAGATTATTTTTTTCACCAAGATAAGATGGGGAATGATATACAAAGCAGCACAAATATTTTAGAGTTGGTGCTAGTGTAATATTTACAAATGCACTAAAACATGAAGAGATGTCTTCAAAAAGTTACATTATTAATGGATTTTATTCTTCTCTATTCTCCCTAAAGTTGATTAATTGCATGCGTTAAACATCTCTAATGAGTTAAACATGAACCAAGAAATGACTGCATTGCGACATCTACTTCTCAAAATAAACCAAATTTTGCAAAAGAATACAAAAAGGCAAATCATGCAGTGCCCTGGAAGCTCTGGCAACAAATGAAATTTGAGTTTTCCTTCCACAGAACTTCCAAAAGCAATAAAAGTTACAGCCACATAGTTCCAGCTCCCAATTCATTTAGTCTCCTAATTCCTAAAATATTTAATTTCTAGCAATTAATTGGCACATACATATGCTTGTACAGTCGTTACGACTAAAAATGTCGCAACAGTTTCTGATTCTAATATATTCTAATACACGGAACTTCGAAGAAGCTAACTAGAACGAAAAATCGACTGATAAAAACATAAATTTATCAAATATTAGTTTGTAAAATAAACAGCTATAATTAATTATACAGAAGCAAAAAAAACAGATCTTGACGATTATTACTGAGATGCTCCTTGTGGATGCTGAGAAACAGCAAGCATACCAGCTCCAAATACACATCAATCTTCTGCTATTTTCTAACGTAAAAGAAAAATGAAAACAAGAAAAAATCTGTTCTATTTTCCAGCGGTTTCTCAGCAACCAAACAGAATGCCAAAAAATTCATTTTTTTTTTTTTAAAAAGAAGAATAAAAACAAATTTGAAGCTACCTCGGTGGGGAACTCAGCGCAGAGACGCTCGCACATGAAAATGGCGTTTCGGTACATAAAATGGCGGACACTGTTGTTTATACAGTCTAACAGTATAGCTTCCATGGCGCGATTTCAGAGTGAGAGCGAGAGAGGGATCTTTCTGGCCTTTGGGGGTTTCTTTAGGTTCAAAATAGAACTGCACGTGTCACCTTGTGTTTCAAAATAATGCATCACGTGACACTGATTTGCATTCAAATTCAACAATTGCAAAAATAAACAGGAAAAATATTTATCTAATTCTAAAAAAAACTCGCTTCTATTGTCATGGAGTTCCAAAATACTTATATTCTACCAATTATGCCATAATTGACAATGGTTTTGTTACTCAATTGAGTCATGGGGAGCATAAAAAAGGCTTGGAAATTCGGATATACAAAATTGTTTTGGAGCTTGATGATAGATCTTCTAGTATTACGATCCCAAAAACAACATATGCACAACATTATGAGTGGTGTGATGTAGATGACTCTGTAGCTTCCCCGTAGGTTTGCACTTTTTCAATGGCTCCTCAAAGCCTTTTGAAGCAGATCCTATGAACATCATCGATGTTACGTTACTGCACATATGCTTTAGATAAAGCTAGTTCATAGCTCATTCTTTTATCAAAATAGAACAGATAGAAATAAAATATTTATTCTCGTTCAATTGGGACTTGTTGCCAAGCTATAAGCAGGAATTTTAGCAAGCATTTGCCGCTTCATTCCTTCTCTTATCCTCTCCACCTCTTGCCACAAGCCTTTACTAGCATAAATATTGGATAAAACGACAAAAACCCCATCGTTCCAAGGTTCCAACTCTTGTAAATGCATAGCCACCCATTCCCCCATCTTCACATCTCCATATTTCTCACAGGCACCCATCAAACACCCCCATATTACCACGTTTGGCTTCATTGTCATCCCCTCCACAATCTCTCTAGCCTCTTCAAGCAGTCCCACTCGGCCAAGCAGATCTACCATGCAACCATAGTGTTGCAGCTGTGGCGTTATCCCGTAAACATTCGTCATCATATCAAAAAAATCCCTCCCCTCTTTTACCTTACCGCCATGAACGCAAGCGCTCAGTACCCCAACAAAAGTTACATGGTTGGGCCTCCCTCCGGCTTCTCTCATGCAATGAAAACATTCAATAGCTTCATTGACATGTCCATTCGTTGCGTAACCCACTATCATTGACGTCCAAGATGACACATTTTTTTGTTCCATCTTGGAAAACACCCCACCCGCTAAGTCCATTCTGCCACATTTTCCATACATATCAATAAGCGAATTCAGCATCAAAATCTCCGGTTTTCCAAATCTCTTGGCGTAAAAGACATATTTATGCAATTGAAGAGCCAAGTTCAGATCCCCTAGACTTCCACAAGCCGATGTGACACTAACCATGGTCAAATCATCTGGCTCGAACCCACATTTCCTCATCTCCACAAACATTTCAATCGCTTCCTTAGAACGGCCACCTTGCCCAAGGCCACCTATAATAGCATTCCAAGAACCCAACTTCCTATCAGGATTTTCCTCAAACACCTTATATGCATTTTTATATTCGCCGGACTTCGAATAAAGACAGATCAAACCACTCTCGCAATACTCGGTCAACTCGAGACTAAGCCTTATGGCCACAGTGTGAAGCTGTCTGCCTATCTCAATAGCGAAAGACTGACAAGCAGCTTTTAAGGCGATGGGAAGAGTATAAGAATCTGGCAAGACACCGGCTCCAGACATGGATACATAGACTCGTAGCGCTTGGGCAGGAGCATCTAGCCTGGTATACGATCTTATTATGTTATTCCAGTGAAATGGAGCAGAATAAAACCTTAGCAACTGGTTGCGGATAATTTGAGCGTAAATTTGATTCAGTTCTTTTAAGCTGCTGCAATTTGATAAAAGAGTCGCTATGGCTATAGCTGGGTCCTGGGTCGATTGTGGCGATGATGGTGGGTCTGACAGTGTTTGGGCACCAAGAGCTATGGCATTTGAAGCAAGACTGTGACAGCGATGATACGGAATAATAAGGTGTTTGAATGCTGAGGATTTATGGAAGCCGGGGGGAAGACGGCGGAATGTGTTCATATGTACTATTATTAACTCTAGCTGAGTTTTCGACTTTTACATCAAACAGATTGCTATAATCAATTGGGCCCACTCCTTTGAAGATTATGCAGGCCCATTTAGCCCAAATAATATCTCCCAAAACCCAGCCGAACAACTTTCTCTGTGAAATCGCTGCACAGGGAGAATCAAACTGCGAGAGCGAGTACATATTCTGAGTTGCATTGCCATAATCTGTTGAATACCAACCGAGAGCTTCTTCCGATGGACAGCGCTAACCAACAACCACTGGAATCGAAACCCGATGCCGACGATCAAACGGTTGAAATCGATTATTCAAGCACTGCACTGGACCTTACCAGCTTCCAGCTGCATGATCTCGACTCGGTCGAGTTACCTCCGTGTCTGACCGACTTGGACTTGACTGCGAATCGCTTATCAAGCTTGGATCCCAGAATTGCGCATCTCTCAAAACTGAAGAAGCTCTCTCTTCGACAAAACCTCATCGATGATGCTGCAATCGAGCCCTTCTCTAGCTGGGAGGCTCTATCGGGCCTCGAGGTAACTTAGTAATATCTTACTGCTTGTTAGTGTCCTGTTTGCTAGTGGCAAAATGCACGAAAAGAACATGACTTTGAATTTGATGTTTTTCCATTCGTTCTCAACTTAGCAATACTTTTTTTTTTTTTTTGGAAGAACAACTTGGCTATGCTAGTATTGGTTTGTTTTGTCAGTTTAACTGTTCTGACCAAATCAAAGACAAGACAGGAAATTGGATTTGGTTGTTAAAACTTTTCATCCTTATTGTTCTTTTTATTTTTGTTTAAATAGTTAATCTTGTTTTAACTTCCTAGTTATGCTGTTATACTTTAGTTGCCCATACACTGTAAGAGAACATGTTTGAGCTATCTTCAGATTAATTTTTTATTATGACAACTGATTTTAGTGCCTGTTCCAAGGATAGCCATTGTGGATAATTTTGATGTCAGAACTAAGACAAATGAAAAATGTGCATCTTTTGGCAGGAGTTGGTGCTGAGAGATAATAAATTAATGAAGATACCTGATGTTAGCATATTCAAGAGCCTCTTGGTTTTTGACGTTTCTTTCAATGAAATCAATACCTTACATGGATTGACCAAGGTCTCCAATACTCTAAAGGAACTCTATGTATCGAAAAATGAAGTTACTAAGATGGAAGAGATTGACCATCTTTATCAATTACAAATACTTGAACTTGGTTCCAACAGATTAAGGGTTAGTCCTCTCATTTCTTTAACTTGCCTTGTGTATTCAAATTAAGAGTTGTAAACACTAGCTTCTGACCAACCATTTCTCTGTATGTGATTGGTGGATAGAACAAATATAATGCACCACATCCTTATGCAAGTTTCTAAATCTCAATATTTTGTATTATGGTATCAATCTAGAAGCAATCACTTGTGTTCCAGGTAATGGAGAATTTGCAAAATTTAACAAACTTACAGGAGCTGTGGCTGGGGAGGAATCGTATCAAAACTATTAATTTATGCGGGCTGAAGTGCATCAAGAAGCTAAGCTTGCAAAGCAATCGTTTAACTTCTATGAAGGGACTTGAGGTATGTTCGAAAATTATGTTAATGATATTGTGGTAGCAAGAAAAAATTCTCGTGGCACGTGAAATTTCACATTCTAATATGGAACCTTTTTTCTTATTTTTCTTCTTATTTTGTTAACTCAGGAATGTGTTGCTTTGGAAGAGCTATATCTGAGTCATAATGGTATCACCAAGATGGAGGGCCTGTCAACCTTGGTCAATCTCCATGTACTGGATGTATCATCTAACAAGCTAACGTCAGTGGATGACATTCAAAACCTGACCAAGTATGTATACTTCTCATACCTATCCTGAAGATTATGTACTTTCATAGTCAATTGTTGATCTCACTTCTTGGATGTACCTCTGCTAACAGGTTAGAAGATCTATGGCTTAATGACAATCAAATAGAATCACTTGAAGGCATTGCTGAGGCTGTTGCTGGTTCAAGAGAGAAACTAACCACAATCTACTTTGAAAACAATCCCTGTGTAGGAAAATCTGCTACTTTAAGAATCTAAATTCTTCAGAATATCATTCTTGCGTTAATCTTCTGCATACTAAATTAAAATTTGATTGATCATCTTTCCTTATTATTTCATACAATAGGGATTATTCATCTTGCTTATTATACTGGTGATCATACTCGACTAAGAAAAGCAATGTAATCACATTCCTTTCGGCAAGTTTGCCAAAATGTGATGGAATTCCAATCCATCACAAAGCTAGAAATCCTTGCATTGATATATTGAATGATGGAAACCCTTTTCTGACTCTCTGTTTTCTGATAGGAAATGTCCACTATCTGTGCAGAATGCAGCTGTTCATTTACTTTCATATAACTGGCGGCAGTTTAGGTCATCAAAAATTAATACTTGCGTTTTCTTGCATATACATGATAACTTAGGTCTATAATGAAAGGAAAGGATATTAAGTGGATGATATTTTCTCTTTATTTTCCAGCTTTTATCACTCAATAGGAAGTATTGTGTTGAATAGAACAAAGAAAAACACATGTGCTGAATACAACATTTCCTTACATAATGTTATAAGGCTTGTTAGATTTCTTAAAGGGAAAACTTTTGTGCCTCTTTACTGGGAACTTTGGACGGTATTTCCTATTGATATTATCATTTCTGTTGCTGAGTTTTCCCTTTCTGAACTCTTTCTGTTGCAGGCAAGACCTTCAAATTATACTATCACTTTGAGGCAGATTTTTCTTAACATTCAGCAAATCGATTCCAATGTATTTTCTTAGAAGTTTTCATGGTGCCAGTTCCTTGTTGCCTGGGCAGTTGTATCCAGAAATTTGGAACTCTCTGTAAGTTTTTGCAGTTGACAGTGAAGTATATGCCATTTAACTGTAAGTGTGCATAAAGCTATCATCCATTGCTTCAACAGAGAATACAATTTGCAACTGCCCTAAGGAGTTGAATTATATTCTGCTGTTGATTTTCATTGCATTTTGTGCACAACCATTTCTTTTTTTACTTAATTACACCTATAGATCTTGCATCTCCAATGTAATGTTTCAACTTTGAATTTCAAGTTGCTGTTATTTCCATTTTTGTTAGTTTAGGTATCTTCAACAGTTGAGAGATATTTTAGTTTAAGATTTTTTTTTTCACATTAATTATGGGATTTTCTTGTGGAAGTTTCTTTCTTTTGAATAATTTGTTGTCTTAAAAACAGACATTATCCCAAATCTACGAGTGACGTCTGGGAGATTTGTTATCTGTGCACTGCTTTCATATGCATATCATTGTACATTGAACAGCAACACACTTTGCTAATGTCGAGTCCAGATTGAATAATTCAATGATGTTCTTAATGTTCGACAGTCAAATTTAAATAATCCTCCATGATGCTAATAATAAGATCATAGTCCTCTTGGTGCACGAAACAAATGCGAAGGCGCAATCGCTTCCCTTAAAAATATTCTACTGCAGAGCAGCTGCAAGCCTGCAATGTTGCAGTTGCTGAAGTTCTGCAATAAGCTGCTCTTGCAACGCTAAACAAGTATCTGAAATTGTCAGGCCTACAATTTGCAAATTATCCCAAAATTAAAACTTATATTAAATTTAACTTTTATGCTCAATTTATCCTATTTATTCTTAAAGAAATACTTTTTGT
>CATIWF010083115.1:0-39884 GCA_949630135.1 Balakata baccata
TAATTTCTTTTGATTGTGCTTAAATAATTAACTTTGTACCTTTCTTTATCATATGATTTAGTTGCAAAATTTTGACTTGAACAAATCCTCTTTACATGTTAGTTTGAGAGGGTCTTTCAATGAGAGGGTGTAATTTCTACATCTTACCTTTCTTATCAAATTCATGAATAACGATTTAAATAATAAATAATATACCATATTGCAATTTTATATTGAATTACTCATGATGGCATCTACAGAAGGATAATTTTTGAGTGGTTGGTTAATAATAATAATAATAATAATAATAATAATAACCTACATCATAAATTATAGTAGGAAGACAATTTCACATAGCTAAATAATTGTTAATTACATTCTTTTATTCAATTCATTGAAATTAAAATAAAATGATGTTCTAACTTCTTTGAAATTATCAAATATATATACATACTATATATCTCAAATTTTTTACATTTGGCAAAGTTGATATACATGGGGCATCTCTTTATTTATTTATTTATTGCTTTTAAATTTATCAAAAATATAAATTAATTAATGGAATTAATAATTGACCACACGTTCCTCTTTAGTTCTTTGCTTTTTTTTTTTTTCCATTTTTGTTTTATTTGAACTTATTTCTCACTAGCACCGAATTTTTTTCCCCTCAAAACTTAATTTTTAAAGTAAGAAAAAAAAAAAGGAATCCAAAGGTTTGAGAAATCAATCCGACCGACAATATTTTTTTTGAATTAAAATAAAGTCCGACCGACAATATATATATTTGTATTATATTAATATTAACCATCAATTGAGAGAGACGTACTTGGTTGTTTAGAAAAGGAAAGGTCATGTAGGAGAATATGCATATGTAAAAAACAAAACTTCACTACTATATATATATATTAATTTCCTCCTTTTATAATTTTTTTCACTTAGCCTTTTGTTTAACAATTAAATACACCTTCGCATAAAATAATAATTAGAATAATTAAATACACCAATTTTCATCTAATTTCTACTTAAGAAAAATAATTATTTATTAATATATTATTTGATTATTTCATATATAATCTAGAATTTCTGTTATTACTTTGATAAAATTCAGTTTCAAAATCTTGATAATTTTTAAATGTAAATTGGATGAATAACACCGAACAAAAAAAAAGAAAAAAGAAATTAATAGTGACCGTGTTTAGAGACCACATGATATTTGGTCGCTAAATGGCTACCAAATAGAATTAGTTGGTCACCTTTGGGAGATCACATTTTAACGACTAAATAACGATCCATTAGCGACCACATTCGACCACTGGGCAGTGGTTACCGATCACATTGTGAAAAATAAATAGAGCTGGTAGAAGGGTTAATTAATTAAAAAATAAAAATATGAAAAAGAAAGGAAGAGCAAATATTAAAACATTCCCACAATTATCTCTTTATTATATTATAAATAATTCATTCTCAATTTTTACTTATTTCGAAAACTGTGTATACTCTAATAATATTTTTTTTATTATACCTTTTATTTTAATTTTTTATTAATAAAACTATTTAGATAACACAATAAAGAGAGACAATAAGAGATAAAAAAAAAAGAAAAAAAAATAAATAGACATTGAGTCGATGAAGAGAGAGGAAAATAGAGAGATTGTTAGATAATTTATTTATTTATTTTAGCTTTCTATATTTGATGGAAGAAAATAGAAAAACTATAGGGAATGCTCTAATAGACTTTTTATTTGAGCTATTTTCTTTATTTTAAATAGTGAATCAATAAAAATAGTTTTTAATAGACTTTTTACTTTTAAAATTTAGAGAAAATAATGAGTTTGACTCTCTACATCTAGAAAGCCAAAATTTACTATTTATTTTATGTCATTTAAAGCACACTAACTTTTTATGTATATTCTATCTTTTCATTGATGTATTATTTTTCTCTTTTTTTATAATAAAAATAATTTATTTTTTAAAATATTAATTTACAAAGGAAAAATTAAAATGAAAAGAAAATATAAAAAATATATTAGACTTGTAAATTTTTTTTATTCTTTATATTTAAAAATACTTTTTATTATGTTAAAAATACCTTTAAAATAAAGCATATTATTGAGAATGCTGTTAGACAACGAGAAAAAAAGAAAAGAAGAAGAGGCAGCACATGCAAACGCTGAATGTGGTGGTAGGTCTTTGTGACTAACTTTTCACACATTATTAATGTGATATTCGTGATTAGGCTCACCTTCCTCGATCAAATTGTGAGTGTGAGAGAGAATATATATGGAGTAGCTGCCAAAAAGATAAATAAAATTATTATTTTTTATATAATATAACAAACAAATTAAGAAAGTAAGTAAGTGGATTAAGATACTTTTTCAACCTTAATCTCCCTATTCTAATTTTATTTTAGAGGTTTCAGGAATTATACATGATTATTAATTTAACTTTAAGGAATTAAGTTTTTCAATATTTTCCTTTTTCAGGTTACTTGGTGGAGGTGAAGCGCTTCATTTCAAATTTTTAAGTTGTTTCATATTTTTAGTTAAGATAAAATATTTATAAAAATCATTAAACTTTATTTTTTTTCTTAAAAATCACTTTTAATAATTTATTCACCAGATTATTGATATAGACAACGACATAGTACTATAATTCTTTGAATTTACTTATATGACGCTTACGTGGATGATAATATTATATTACATATCAGTATTCTAGTACTACGTCATCAGGAATTTCGTGAGGAAACCGCTATAAGCGATTTTTATGGAAGAAAAATAAAGTTTGTGATTTTTCTATAAAAAAAAATTAAAAAATTATTTTTACGTAAATTATAAAAAGTATAATGATAATCGGTGAAATTAACCAAACATTTTGTAGAGCAGCATATTCCTGACCCGCTACTTTTTTTAATATTACCTTTTCATTATATTTTCTACATTTAAAATGATATTTACATCCTCTTATTTCTAAGGAATTGATAAAATAAGGACTTGCTATATAACCTTTTCATTATCTTAGCACATTTTGTTGCATGCACAAAATATTTTTGACACATACCGTAATCGTTTTTTCTGGATTTATTAATTAATTTCTGAACATCAATAATATAAATTTGAAAAAAAAAAATCCACAAATTTGACAAAATGACAGACAGAACCCTAAGATCTAGGTTTGTTGGCATAAGTAATTGGAAATAAAATTGTTGGTTAACATAATCGGAATTCATTAATTAAGGCTAAACCCTGAATTTTATGTCATTAATGATCCACATGATTGCTGATTTTAATCATATTTTTGTGTAATTTACAGAGCTATTCACTGTAATATGTGCATAAAATTTGAAGACAGATAATAATTTAATGTCTATTTTTTAATTATTTTTAAGTAACACTGTAAGACAGTTTACCATGTTAATAATCTTTATATTAAAATAGCATTCTCTCCGATCCATATTAATGGTTTTTCAAATTCTATTTATCTGTTACTTTTATTTATCAATGAAAATTAAATATTTTTTTTCAAAATTTATCTTTAAAATTATGTATTTAAAGTCATTTATTGTAAATTTAGACTAAACAATCATACACTTTCTTATTTTTTATTTTTTATAATAATTTTGAGTATTTCAATCTAATAATAACTTAGTTTTTACAACTTATCCTTTTATAAATTTAAAACTAATTAATAATTTTTTAATCCTAATAAAATTATTAAAAGCACAGTTAATTAAATATCGAACAGGTGAAGTAATTTAAATACTAATCGTCCACCTTTTTTTTTATTTTTGTTTTTCTTTTATTTTATAAATTTGTAATTTGATTTGACATTTTTCTGTTGTTGAATTTTAATTTATATTATTCATAATAAAGATTTGTATTATGATCTACTGAAACGTGCGACAACTTTCTATGAATATATATTTGGTTTTTCAACTATAGATTTAATTTTTAAATCAAATGGGTAGATCAATTCTTTGCTTAATTCACATGGATAATGAATCATTTTTTGGATTAAAGAAACTATAAAAAGCATGAAATTAAGAAGCAATTTATTTTATAAAAACAAAAAAAAAAAAATGGCATATAGCTCTTTTAGTACTTAAAATTTTGCTCCTAAGAAGGGAAAAAGAAAATAAAATTTATTAACAAAAAAATAATAAAAGAAAAGTGTAGAAGATAACTCATGAGCTCACAAAGACAAAAGCTTGCCCCAGTTCACATGGCTCAATGCTTAAAACCCGCCCACACTTCTGCCATTGCTATATCCAAAAAGTTATTATTATTATTATTATTATTATTAGAAAAAATTATATAAAAAAAACGTCAATTTTCATTTTCTATTAAAATAATTATAGTTTTTAACATTTAAATATACATTATTTCAATTAAATATCAAATCTAATTTTGAAAAAAATTTAATATTGTTTAGTAATGTGGTACTCTAAATTTAATTTTTTTAATTCGATATTATTAACATATATTAATATGTATATATGATATTTATTGAGTGACGGTAGTTAAAAAAATATATAGATTTATACAAAATTAATTATCAAATGACTCTGTATTTGTGTGGATATAATTATATTTGCTAAAAACTAGTATTATTTAGGCTAGATCTATGCAGAAATAACTAGATCAATGTAGACATATTTTCAGTATACGAACTGCTTATAAAATTGGATAAAAAATAGATTTCGAGTGTCACATTACGCAAAAACCAAACTAAATTCATTTAGATGCTATATTTAAAATGAAATTAAAAATATTCATATTTAATAGTTAAAAAAATAAAAAATAGAATTATTTTGATGGAAAAGTAAAAGTTTGAGAGTTTTTTTTTTTTTAATGTAAATTGCACTTATTATTATTGGGTTAAGTTTTTATTTAAGTTTAAATTTTGGTGCATACAGCTGATTAATTATTATGATTTAATATGGTTTGATTTTTCTTTCCGCTGAATGTCAAATTACTCGTGACATATTACCATTGTGCATTTTAATTGAAAAAAAAATTATATCTAATAATTTTATTATTTTGAAATCTCTTCTACATTTATTTTAAAATTATATCATTTTATTATACATAATTATATGTATATATTCGTTTTAATGGCTAATGAAAATTTAATTAGACAGTAATTAAGGCGAAATAAAGAAAAATAAAAGGAAATAAAGGAGAGTTTAAGAAAAAAAAAAAAAAAACCATTGAAGTTGCATATGTAATATGGTTGTTGTTGCGGTCATTTTAGAGAAGACTAAGAAGACATAAGGGAGGCATCATGTGCGGAGTGATTAATGATAACTTACAAAACTAAAACATTTCCATTTTCTTCTCCGCTGATTTTGAGATAATCTAAGACCAAAAATTCCATTTCCACTATTTATTTATTGTCTATTTTGTCTTGGAGTGGTCTAATTTTTCGTTTAATTTCTTTCTTTTCATATTAAGTTTTTTTTTTTTAAAAAAATATAACTATACAACAAGAGCAATTGGTTATTTTTTTCAATCGTTTTAAAATTGTTAAATACCTAATAATATTGGTTAATAATGACGAAAAACTTAAATCCGAAATTTCTTTCAATTTTCACAAATAAAAATAACAATTTTCGCATAAAGTAATTGATTTTATTTGAATTTCAAGAAACAAGATAAACAATAACAGTCACACTTAATTATTTCAAAATGAATACAAAATTACGAGTTAAGAGTGTCATTATGATTTCAACGTTTCTTTTTCAACATATATAAATTTTAAAATAAAAACACATAAAGTTTTTTTTTTAAAATCTTACTCGGACTCAATTCAATTTTTTATTTATTTACGAGTAAAATAATATAACCTATTATCTCAAAAAATAATTATTACAATTAATTTTATATTTACGATGTATAGACTTGATTTTTAACTGGACTACGAACTTAATTTAGATAAAAATTTATATTATTAATTTTATCGACAAAAAAAAAAGGGTAAAAGTATTGAGATAAACTTGCTCTTTAATTTTTTTTTTTATTTGCCATGACTATTTGTTCCTTATTTAATTTTTGGGTCTAATTATTAAAATATAAAGAACAAATACTTTTAATGTTTCCTTAGTTGTCCTAATTGTAATTTGTAAATCTAAAATTGGAATTCACTTTAAGATTATAATAGAGATTCACAGCGGATAGTTACTAATTTATATTGATTTTTTTTTATTCAGTAGAGACCGGATATTAAATCCAAAATTTTTTTATCTTTATCGTGAATGTATCAATAGTTATATAGATATTTTTAGCATTTAAAACTATAGCTACTTTAGCCAACATGTTCATTTACATTTTGGAAATTTATTGCTCAAATTAGGTGAATGCATTTTATGCATCAATTAAATTAATAATCTATTCCTTCCAAAACAATATGATTAAAATCTTACATGTAAGAATATTTGATATTGTAAGGGAGGATGGTTGTGAATTTTACTTAAACTAGTCAAATTGTTTAGAATTTCACACTAGATTTATAAAAATAAAAATAATACTAAACTATATAATCAATCCAATTCCTTAAACTTAATATTAAATTCATACCACAAAATTAACAAGCAATCAAAAAATTAATTATAAAATTAGGTATTTTTCTTACATAGCAAAGGACTCAATTTATAAATGAGAGTAAACCATGCAATGCTCTTTAGTAGATTAAAAAATATTTTAGAATATTTTTAAATATAAAGAGTAAAAATTGTTTTATGACTCCGATGGACTCTCTATATTTGACTCTTTATTTTCCTTTACCCAATATAAATTAATATTTATTAAAAAAATAATTTTTATTATAAATAAAGAGAAAAAATAACAACAATAAAAAAAAGAATATGTATCAAAAGTGGAAATGCATTAATTACAAAATTTGACTATCTAGATGTATAGAGAGTCAAATTCACTCTATTTTTTTTAATTTTAAAAATAAAGAAAAATAAAAATATAAACCACATAATGACTCCATTAGATATGCTCTAAGAAACCAAGTAACTTCTCCCCTCACTAAGCTCTCCCTCTCTTTTTTCTTTGGTTTTCTTTTGCTTTCTTCTTTTTCTTTTATTGTTTTTCAGTTTTGACCATATCATATGTACCTTTAAACTAAATAACAACCTATTATTACTAACATTATTACCATGAACCTGAAATCCAAGAATTTGGCTTTCTTGCCATTGGATCATGTACCCAGTCAACCATATGTAGCCAGTTTTTTTTATCTTCCAAGAAGAATAACTTAATTTTGGAAAAGGGTATTTAAGTCATTCCATAATTCAACGTGAAATTACAAATTTACCCTCTCCATAATATTCTCTCCCCCCTCCCCCCCAATTTGATACAGAATCTGTGTGCCTTTGGTGTAATGAAAGACTCTACACATACCTGTATTTGACACAGTTAAAAGTTTCTATTTTGGTAACAATAAATATTATTACTAAATAAACATAAATTTATTTCTAAAAAAAAAAAAAGAGATTGAGAGCAAAATTGGCTATAAAAACATCACATATTTCTCTCTCCACTATTGCTCTCAACCTTCTCTTTCACAGAAAAATCACATCACATACATTTCATTTGCATTTCTCTCTCTCCTTTTTTCTCCCTTTCTCCCTTTCTCTCCTGCTCTGTCTCAATACTGTTCTGTTTCTGGCTTCATTTCGCTAGAAAAGAAACAGAGCATTGGCTGAGGACAGATCCTGAGAGGAAGGGTTTAAAAAGATTTTGAAGTTAAGATTTTTCTGGCATTTCTTTATCAGGGTAAAATTCATAATTTGGAAGGAAAAAAAATACAGAGCGAAAACGGGTTGAATTGTTCTTTACCATTTTTATCAGATTTTATATTCTGCAATTGTTCCACATCGTTAAAAAATTGAAAACCCCATATCAGAAACAGAATCTTCCTTAATTTATTTCGTTTGTTTGTTAGTGAAAATAGCCTATATTATCACCTTATCCTCTGCTCTCCTGCTAGAAAGAGAGAAAGACAGAAATGGCGGAAGATTCACCAAGAATCATAATACCAGAGACATTTCAGGTATCAAGAGATGATATTGGAGGTCAAATTTCACTCATTTGGGGGCTAATAAAAGCTCCATTGATAGTTCCTTTGTTACAACTGGGGGTTTATATCTGTTTAGTCATGTCACTGATGCTTTTCATGGAGAGGCTTTACATGGGTGTTGTCATCATCCTTGTTAAGCTATTTTGGAATAAGCCAGAGAAACGTTACAAATGGGAACCTATGCAAGAAGATTTAGAATCTGGAAGCTCGAATTTCCCCGTTGTTCTTGTTCAAATCCCAATGTTCAATGAAAGAGAGGTCTCTGCTTCTCTCACTATCTCTGTTTATACTCGGTTTTTTTTTTCTCTTCTGTGTGTTTCTAGCTTCTGGGTTTTGTACAAAATTCTTTAAAGTTTGAACCTTTTTTTTTTTTCCCTGGAAACTTCGACAGGTTTATAAGGTCTCAATTGGAGCAGCATCGAATCTTTCTTGGCCAGCGGATCGTCTTGTGATCCAAGTTCTTGATGATTCAACCGACCCAGAAATCAAGGTGCTCGAATATTAACAATTCTGCACATGTTACAGTAAAAAAATCCAGAAAAAACGTTAATTTTGAGATTTGGGTATTCCTGATATGGTAAGAAAGTTCTTACTTGTTTATATATGTGTGTGATGATGATTGTGCAGCAAATGGTGGAGCTAGAATGCCAGAGATGGGCAAGCAAAGGGGTAAATATAAGATACCAAATAAGAGAAACAAGAGGAGGTTATAAAGCTGGGGCCTTAAAAGAAGGCTTAAAGAGAAGCTATGTGAAACATTGCGAGTATGTGGCTATTTTTGATGCTGATTTCCAGCCTGAGCCTGACTTTCTTCTCCGCGCCATTCCTTTCTTGGTTCATAACTCTGACATTGCCCTTGTTCAAGCTCGTTGGCGATTTGGTATGCTCCTTTCACTTTATTCCTTTTTTTGAGTCATTAATAGAAGGAAAATAATTTTTTTCCAACAAATTTCATATACCACAAAGTAAATCTTGAATTATGGGTCCCTTTATTAGTATTTTTGTTCGGTAAGAATAAAAAACAAAGAGTTTTGAGTTCGTATATTTTCGTCACTATTAATATTTGTGAGAGTTCATTATCTATATGATGAATATAAGAAAGTAGCTAATTCTGTCCTGTAATCTTTGACCCACTAAGTCTCCTAATGAATTGTGATGATGCAGAATTAAGGTTTAAGGCTAATGGAATTTATAGTAAATATATAATTAAAATCTTAATTAGGTATTAATTAAAGAGAGTATTTAAATTAGTGAAATAAATGTTCGTCTTTGTTACTAAAAAAAAAAAATATTTAAGGACTGTCGGTGGTCTAAGCAATATTTATATTTAGGGATTTGGAAATTTGGTAGCACAGAATAAGTATACTTGCTGCATGGGGTTAATGTGGGGTCCATAGTGACCCACCAATCACGGGGATGTGGTCATTTTTGCCCTTGCCAATTTAGGCACCTAGATTGTGACATTTGGTAACTTGATCACCGTCCATCAAGGGATAGTAGGTCCCACAGGAAAAATTTAGAAAAAAAGATGTTAAGAACGTACTCATCCTAGCAACTCCCACAAATATATTTGTGTTTACCTGAGGAATTATTCCTCCTAATCCTCAATTCTAATCATTTTTTACCCCATCTAATTAATTAAATATTATTTCATCATTTCTTCCATAATTAGCATTAATCTCCACCGTTGATTCACGATGGACCAAGTTAATCATGATTCAGGAATGGTCAAGTGAGTAAAATCTATTGGCATTTAAATGACATAAATGCCCCAACGTGTCCATCCGAGCACGTGAGGGGCAATATTGTCATTTCATGCAAGAGAACAAGGATTTTAGGATGCTTGTTCCGCTGTGTCTCTACGTAACACGTGGTCCATGTCAACCATATGTTTTTTTGGGATTATTTGGGGAGAGAACAAAAGTTTTAGGGGCAATTTTGTAATTGAAAGAGCAGCAACTCCCACTTCTCTGGCACGTGCCGATATAGACAAGCAGAAGTGCAACAGGTCGTAGGTGGGACCTTAATCTTTATACAGTGTAATTGCCGACACTTGGGATTTTGTACTTTCTAAAGTACATTTAATTAATTAATTAATTGATTAATTAATTATACAAAAAAATTAAATTGAAATCAGAAAATCCGCTACAGTGTCCCCTCGTGCCTCCCCTATCCCTATCCTTGACGTGGCAAATCTAAGGTGAGCCACGTGAGTGCAGAAAAAAGTAAAACGGTTCGTTTGATTGTGACACTATACTCGTTTTTGTATTTTTCTCTAAAAACAATATTGTTCAGCATCAGTGCGATTTAATTTATTTTAATTTTAATTGATGTTATTTCGAGTTTGAATTTCAATAGAATCATTTTATATTTTTAATTAAAATTTGAACGATGCCAAAATTATTTACGAAATTATAAATTTAAATACTAATAATGGGTGAAATTTTGTGCAGTGAACGCAGATGAATGCTTGTTGACAAGAATGCAAGAGATGTCACTTGATTACCATTTTACAGTGGAGCAAGAAGTTGGATCAGCAACTCATGCATTCTTTGGATTCAATGGTATTTCTATTTTATTTTTTATTTTTATTTGCTTCTATGAATGAACAACATAAATTTTATAAACGATCCGACTAGAAATTTAAATTTGAGATCTTACCGTTATAATTACCATACCAATATTATTAAACTGAAAAAATAATAAAATGATAAATGAATCTTAATACAGGAACTGCTGGGGTATGGAGAATTGCTGCCATTAATGAGGCTGGTGGGTGGAAAGACAGGACCACTGTGGAAGATATGGATCTTGCCGTCCGAGCTAGTCTTCGGGGCTGGAAATTTGTTTATCTTGGTCATCTTCAGGTACATAATTAGATTTTTGTTTTAATTCACAAACCGAGCCAATAACATAATACTGTTAAATTTACTGGTTTGATTTATGAATGAAAAACATTGTTTTAGTTCAAGAAGTCTATTGAAGATTCGAAACGGAAACTTTACATTACTGATTATTAAATTAATACCACTAAGTTAAAATTTATTGGTTGGGGACCAGTACATTAATATTTAACCTACATTTTTATTTTTATTGGGCAGGTGAAAAGTGAACTCCCAAGTACTTTCAAGGCCTTCAGGTTCCAGCAACACAGGTGGTCCTGTGGTCCTGCTAATCTTTTCAGGAAAATGGTGATGGAAATTGTAAGAAATAAGGTAATTAGTTTGATTTCAGGAATATAACTTTACCGTAGTAATTAATTAATATTAATAGTAATTTTTATTATTTTTGAACCCTTTTTTTTTTTTTTGACAGAAAGTAAAATTCTGGAAGAAGGTGTATGTGATATACAGCTTCTTCTTCGTTCGCAAAATCATTGCTCATATGATCACATTCTGGTTTTACTGTGTGGTTCTTCCATTGACAATTTTAGTTCCTGAGGTTAAAGTTCCAATTTGGGGAGCTGTTTACATCCCTTCCATCATCACCATTCTGAATTCTGTAGGAACTCCAAGGTATAATCTTTTTCTCATTAATTTCAAGCAGTAGCACAGCCACATTCACTGGATGGACAATCGTATCCCTTAATTTTTTCAAAACGTATATAAATTTATATCATTTTTAAAATTTGTTCATCCCGAATAATATTGAAACTTCTAATTTAGGATCCTGGATTTCAAGTACAATCTTCTTCCTCTCAAATCAATACCAATAATGTTGTTGAATTTTGCAGATCAATTCACTTACTGTTCTATTGGATTCTGTTTGAGAATGTGATGTCTCTGCACCGAACAAAGGCAACATTTATCGGTCTGCTTGAAGCCGGAAGAGCCAATGAATGGGTTGTGACTGAAAAGCTTGGAAGTAAATTGGACAAAAATGCTGAAGCTGCCAAGAACAAGACCAGCTTCAAATTGCCTAAAAGGCCTCGTTTCAAATTCACCGACAGGTAAAAACAATTACATTCTAATTCATTATTAATTTATTATTGAATATTGAATGAATATATGGGTTTGGTCGAGATGTGAAATTTCTGTTTATTTGGTTTCTGGGTATGGAGCACTTAATCTTTTTAATAAATCTATCTGATGCAAATTCTGATTAGTCTGCAGATTTTAGACTGTAGGATACTGGATTGTTAAAACCGCGAAAAATAAAATTTGGTTAAGAGTCGAAGGAGGAAATGTCAGTTTCTAAAGGAATGGTGGAGTAAATGAACTAACCACCAAATCTAAATAATAATATTTTAAATTCGGATCAAATCCTACAATTATAAATTATAAATTCTGGGTCTTTTTTTTTTTAATAGTAGCAGTTGAGAATCTTTTTATTATTATAAATGAAGTTAGGATACTGTTTTATATATTCAAAATTATGTTCTGGGTTCAGACTTTCAGTTGCAAGCATACAATTGTTCTGCTCTACCTAACTGACAATAAGAATTATTATTATTATTTTTTTAAATGAAGGTGTAAATGGAGTCAATTTAATTATGTATTCTGATGGTAATTTAACTGCAGAATGAACACATTGGAGCTGGGATTTGCAGCATTTCTTTTCTTATGTGGATGTTATGATTTTGTTCATGGAAAGAACAATTATTTCGTATACCTTTTCCTGCAAACTCTCAGCTTCTTCATCACTGGGATTGGCTATGTTGGCACCATCATCCCCAGTTCTTAGCAGCAGCTAGCTAATTAAATTCCAGACAAGGATCAATCTACCGCAGCCATTTTCGTGCTTTTGATGTTGTGTTTATGCTTGTTTTCATTCATCTGCAACACAATTTAAAAAGTGGGGATGATATATCAGCAATGATCGCAATTCCTACTAATTAAGCTTTTTTAAGAAAAATAGGTCAATTAGTCATATTAGAAAATTAGCAAAAATAGGAAAAAAAAAATGCTGTTATTTTTGCAAAGATATCATACAGAGAAGCTAGCAGAAAAAAACGGCATTTTTCTTTAGGCAACAATAATGATCTTTCATTCAAATAGATTGCTTGCAATTGTGAGATTTTGTTTCTTATTATTTTTTTAATTTTTTCTCTTTTTGGTTTTCGATTGTTATTTAGTTTTCCATAGTGAGAAAGCTGATGAAATGAAATGGTGTATTTGCAATCAAAGTTAAATTATTGTTCCTCGCATCCATTTGTTTATGAAATTTTATATCTATTATTTTGGATATTATGTATAATTTATTTTATAGAATTTTAATTGAAATTCGAACACCCAATTTCACAACGAATCGAGCAGTTAATTCAGATATCATTAAGTTGAAACTATCGAATTTTGCTATTATTGTAATAAAATAAAATAAAAAATTTATTCTAAAAAGATAATTGAACTATATTTTCATTTTACTAAAATTATTTATGGTTATTTTTTGCTAACACGTCAGCTATACATCAAATTTTCATTGATATGTTAACTGTCATGTTAAATTTTTGGTAACATATTAGTTGTCACGTTAGTTTTTTGATAATTTATATTAAAAGATTGACTGAAAGTGATTTAATAAAATGAAAATAAAATACATTGATTTTTTTTATAATTTTTTTTGTAATTTTACTGCAATAACAACAAATTCAACGATCATATATAAAATTAAACATATATATATATATATATATATATATAAAGCATACTTTCTAGCAAAATCTTTCATTATTAGGCTTATTTCAAGAGAAATAAATAAAGTTAACTAAACTTGTAAGCAAAGTGTGTAGCAAATGGTAATTAAGATAAAAAAAACACCCTAAATCATTGCTATATTTGGTTTGCAAATTCTTAACAACTAAAAGTAGACATCCTTATGGCCACTTTTCATGCTTTGTCCCAATGATTTGCAGCATATGACATCAATTATATAGGTCAAAAGTAGTAATACAATCCAATATGGATTTAAATGTTAAATTCCACTTCTTTATCTATGTAGCATTGATAAATTTTTTAGTATAAAAGTTCTGATTAAATATATGAATTCGAGATTTTACCGGTTTAGTTATTAAATTAGCATCATTAAGCTAAAGTTTACTAGCTAGTGGTAAATCTTTGTTTTAATGCATTAACTCACATAAAAGGTGCTAAATGTTTGTTTCTTCAATTAGAAGTGTCAATATTCTATAGCAACCCTTTTTGCACTTTAATCTAAGACAATTATAATCTATAAGGAGTAACAATTATAAAAATGTAACTACAACTCATATTGTAATAATAAATTTACTAATTATTGATTTAACATTCGGAATGTAAACAATCTCTCTTTTTTTTTTTTTGAATTTTCTAGGAAGTCATGACAATAATTAGTCTCTTAAAAAAAAGATTATTTTTATTAATTTGAAGTCATAGATTATGGAAACTTCTAAAGCAACTTGTTTTCACAGGCTTGCTGTGAGAAAATGGCAGAAAAACAATGGGCAGCTAAAACTTTTTTATACTTTGCTAACCCACATGTTCAATGTTTAGTACTATTATCTACCCATCTAGATCAGCTTTAAAAAAAAATAATAATATGCTTAAGCACTAGGAAATTTATTTCCAAAATAGATGTACAGAATTTTAATGTGCAAATAAACAGAGCATTGATTAATAGTACTCTATATGACCCATTATGTTTTCTGGCAAACCCATCCCATGTGCCATATTAAACCATATTCTAAAAATTAATATCTCAAATATCAAGCCTTTGAAATATTGATATGAATAGGGCTTGCATCTTTTTGCCAAACCACTCTTCTTTTATTTTTTATTTTTTGATTTTAGTCATTTAAAGCTAGTTTGGATTCGTGTCGGCAGAAAGGGTAAAGCATTTGATTTCAAGTTTTAAAAATATTTTGTATCAATGTTTTCGAATTTTAGACCTCTAGTTGAGAGAGAAATGATCTTACCAATATTTCATTTCACACCTTAAGGATTTTTTTTTAAAAAAAAGTTAAAGAAAATAAAGAAAAATGAAATTAAATGGATCAACTAATTAGTTAACATGATATAAATTTGTCATCAATTAATTCATAAAATAAAGGATATTTGTCCAAGTTTTTTTTTTCTTGTGAGAAAAATAGAACAGTATAAATGTGGTTACCAACTTTAAAATATATATATATATATATTTTTTTTATATCTCTGTTCTGATGAATGGCAACCAAACTTGATTGGGTTGGCTTCTCAATTATTGTGGGAAAGGAATCCCTAACTTGATTGAGATAAACAGTGACTGCACTTGTGTTGCCACTCTTCAAACCAAATCAATAAATGAATTATCATCTAAATGAATCAATTTTATGCATTATAAATATGAATCTAATTGTAAAAAATTAATTCCTTATATAATATAATAATGGCCATTTTCAATTTGTTTGGTTACTAGGAAAAGCTATAAGAGACAATATGGCAGACATCCACTTAGAGAAAAAGAAGATTGAAGTAATTTAGAGATAGCATTATCAACTGTAGCAAAAAGGTAAAGATGGAACCCTTACTTTTTTTTATCAAATAATAATAATAATTATTATTAAATTATATATAATATAATTATTAAACTATTTAGTATGTATATATATAATAATGAAATATTAGATGATAAATATACAATATGTATTAATATTAGCATTAAATTTTTAATACAATTTTTATAATATATAATATATATTATATAATTTATTTGTATTATATATATAAATATATCATTTTATGTCATTTTATATTTTTCAGCTACTTTTTTTAAATACTTTTAATTAAATTAGATAGATTATCAGCTATCAAATTTTTGGTTACTATATTATCAGTTACAATTAAATTATCATTTAAAAGCTAAATTATTAATTAACAGCTAGATTATCAGTTAGTCTTACCAAATAAAGCCGAAATGGTAATTAAAGGTATTTTTTTTTTTAACAAAAAGTTTTGAATTGAGTCATAAGTATAAAGTATCTTTAAAAATTGAGATGGAATTCTTTACCCTCTTAATGAATTTATCAAGTAATAAAAAAAAGAAAATGCTTATCTATAGTTATGGCTCATTTGAAGTATTAATTCCTCTTTTATTTTTTTTTTACTAATTTGTAATTTTAATGTTAATTTTTGAATATAATTACTATAGAGTTAATTTTTCTCCTCTTCATTAATAGAAACACCTTTCTTTTTCTATCTTTTCTGTGTTTTTGCATTATTTATAAAACTCAGTACACAAATACTTATAGAATTACAAAATTCAGAACAGGCAAAATGTGAAGGAAAAAAGAATAAAAAATATATTTTTATATATTTCCAAACGAGACAAATTAGTTTCAAAGTTAAATTTTATAATAATTAGATTCAAAGATTAATTTTAGAACATATCATCATTTTAAAAAAGTTTAGAGGACAACATCCAATAATTATGATAATATGCATATAGTGCATACATATATATATATATATATTGACAAATTTACTTTTCCTTTTTTTTTGTATATATATATATATATATATATATATATATTGACAAATTTACTTTTACTTTTTTTTTTGAAAAAACAAATTTTCATTTTCATTTTAATTGAGATGAGTTTTATCCTTCTTCTTTTTTATTTGCTAATAAAAAAAAAAGTGAATGGGGCTATGCAAATATATTAGCAAATGTTTTACTTAAATCAATATAAATATTGATAAACTAAATTAATATATAAAAGAAATTTATTTTATAAACATATAATTAATTAAAATACTATAATTTCTTTTCCTTCGCATTTTTCATATTAAAGGAGTTATATACCTTGTCAATGTTGCTTATTAATTTTCAATATTATTTTTATAGTGCAACTTGAAATTTCAATATCTTTTTATCCTATAAAACTTTAATTCTGAATTCTCTCCGCAAATTAAAAAAAAAAAGAGAAAATCAAATTATTTCATCAAAATTTGAGTAGACGACAGAATTTAGATTCTTAATTTTTCTATATTATATTTTATTTAAACATAGAATTGGAAGATTTCATGTGAAGAGGAAAAGAAAAGTGTGGAGGAGACTGACAATGGTCAGTAATGTCATGTGCTGTGGGGTTTGTTAAAGGGTGCGGAGGAAAACATGTTTCTTTTGTTTTTTTTTTTTTTTAATTTATAAAAAAAATAGTACCAGAAAACATTATTATAAAAAATAAATTAAAATTGGATTTTTCTAAGCATGGTCCACTTTTAGCACAGCCGACAGCGAAAATTCTGCCGATGCCACATGCCATATATTCATTTCTCAACCCATATATTTTCGCAATGTAAAATTACAATAAATAAAAAACAGTATTACAGCTCCATTTTGCTGACACATGGGATCCAATAGCACCTTTTTGCCATATTCTCCTGTCACTATAATGTTAGAAATTTATTACTATACATTTAATTAATTATCCAAATAGATTAAAAATATAGGCCACAGCTTTATTTCATGAAATGAAATAGTATAGAATATAGTAGATATTTCTAGAATACTATTGCTAAATAATTACTATTTTATGCTTCAGTTTATAAGTTTATATTAATTATTCTTTATTTTATTATAAATTGAAAAATTGCAATTTCTTATCATAGTTTATTTTTTTATTAAATTTGAACCGAAAAATGAAATAATTATTTTATATGGAATAACTATTCTATTTTTTACCTATTCTATGAATCAAATATGACCGTAATGATAATTGTTCTATTTAACAAATATGCATTAGGGCCATCAAGGCCCATAAGTTAATGCTGTAGCTCAGTCCAGGTTCAGGTCCAGATCTAGACTTGGGCTCTTAAGGGTAGGCTGAGACTTTGGGTCTATTGCATTTCTCCCTTTGAACAATTGTAATGAAATAGTGAACAACAAGGTTAACAATTTGATAGATTAGATTAGCCATTCAATTCGTTTTTTAATCTCATAGGTATATCTTTTTGGATTTTTTATTGTATAATTAAAACCTAAATTACTATTTTTTTAAAAAAAATTTAAACATTTATGTATAAGCATACATGTATTTAAATTTGTTTAAACGACAGTAAATATAAGTGTTAAATTTTAAATTCTTAAAATACTTTCATCTAGCGTTTGTAGTCCAACGGTTAGGATAATTGCCTTCCAAGCAATAGACCCGGGTTCGACTCCCGGCAAACGCATCTTTGCTCTTTTACATTATATATATATATATATATAGTTTGAAGTTTGTGCTCCCTACTCAAGCAAATGCATTTGCATTTTCCTAACAACAAATTCAAAAAAAAAAAAAAAAAAAAATTGCATTTATACCTTTTTATATATCATACTCTATATAGAAGTAGGAGCGATATATGTAAAATTATAGAAAAGTTAATCTGATTATATTAATTAATTATATTAGTTTTATTATTTAATAATACTATTTAATTCATTAGTGAATGATATCAATAATTCATTAATTAAAAATTCAATTCTATTATGATTAGGTGCTATATTTTTTATATATAAAAAATTATTATTATTTATTTAACAATAATGATTTATTATTGATTTAATTCATAAATAAAAGCACAAACTCTATTTATATAAAAAAGATTTTATTAAAAATTTGAGAACTCTTGTGAAAATGGATAATTACAAATATTTGGGTATATGTTTTGTCAATATTTATTAAGCCCAAATCTATATAAATAATAAATTGATTGACAAAATTAAGTTTGATATTTGATTCAACAGAATTAAAATGTTTATAATTAATGTTTAATTGGACAATTAATTCTTATATTTTAATAATCATTTGAAATTGTCATTTATTTATAAATATTATTAACTTATTCTAAAAAATAATAAAAAAATAATATTATTAATTTAATTATATTAATTAATGAATATGATAATTTGTTTTCATCTTTCCACAATAGTAATAATAATATAAAAGTGTAAATATAGGGGAACAGATAAATTTATTAAGAATTATCAATTTAATTATATAAATTAATGAATATTGAAATTTGTAATTTAAAAAATGTAAAAAACTTAATTGGAAATGTCAAATACTTTCGCCTTCCTATAATAATAATAATATAAAAATGGAAATATAAGGAAACAAATTTACAAAAAAATTAGTTTAATAAAAAGTTTAATATCTAATAATTATGTGTAAGGTGGCATTAATAAAAAATTAGTAATAAAAAATGGAAAAGTGAAAAAGGAAAAAGGAAAACTTCGAAAAGAATGTAGCCAACACAATTTTGTTTTACATAAGTAAAATAACCTTTATAATTTTTACATTGACTTAAATCAACTATAGAATAAGTGCACAAAGTATTATAAAAAGAAATATGTTTAAAACTTGCTCATTTATAAATAATATAAAAATAAATAGGACAAATTACTAATGCACCGTAGAGTTTTGGTTGAATATAATAGTTAGTTCCTTCATTTTTTGAAATACATTATAAAATTCATCAGATTTGGTTATAAAAACTAAAAAGACCATTTGTTATTTTCGAATAAAATATTCTATTAGTCAATTAGAATATTCTATTACTGTAAGAAAAAAAATCCCTTAATTATTTTTTGATAAATTTGATATTTTGTTAATTTAAAAAATATACTATTAAAAACGAATAACAAATTTGATATTTTGATATTAAGTTGATGATAACAAATTTTTTTGATATTTTGTTTATATATTAATGAAAAAAATTAACGGAATGACTATAGAATATATTAAACCAAACTTGAAAAACTTGCAACATATTTCTAAAAATAGAGAGATTAACTAGTATATTCAACAAAATATCATGAGGATTATAGTAATTTACTCAAATAAATATAGACAAAATGTATTATTAAGCCTTTTAACTTTTCTTTTCTTGTCAATTAAGCCCTTATAATTCTATGTATTTTATTGAGCTCTCAAACTTTTAGAAATGTGAGTTCTTAATACATTGTAGAAGAAGAATACTTACATGTATATTGTAAAAGCTAAGTGTTCAATCTATATATTTATAAGAATTCATGGACTTGATGTGTATTTTTATAAGAGTTAAGGAGCTCAATGCAACAAAATAGAATAAAAGAGGTATAATAGAATTAAAAAAAGAGTTGAGGGGCTTAAGAAAAACTACCTTTTTTGGCCAAAAAGATGAAGAGAAAAATGAAAAGGTAAAAATGCTGGCTGTGGGGTTCGAACCCACGCGTGCTTATGCACAGAAGATCTTAAGTCTTCCCCCTTAACCTCTCGGGCAAACCAGCTCGGTTGACTATTGATTCCCAAAAAGCTTATCTAAAACAAGCTTTGGGAAACATCTAGAAGAAAACTCTATCAAACTATTGCTGGTTACAATATTATCAAACTGGCGGTAATTGTTCAGAGCAATTCTGTTTGGAGCTCGATCGAAATCAAGCAATGGCGGAGCACTTGGCGTCGATATTTGGGACGGAGAAGGACAGGGTGAATTGTCCGTTCTACTTCAAGCTCGGAGCGTGCAGGCACGGTGACCGATGCTCCAGACTCCATACAAAACCAAGCGTCAGCCCTACGCTTTTGCTTTCCAATATGTATCAGCGGCCTGACATGATCACCCCCAGCGTTGACGCCCAGGGCAATCCTATTGATCCCCGCAAGATCTAGGAGCATTTCGAGGTTTAGCATTCAAATTTTTTATTTCGTCTTCCTTCTTTCATCTACAAGTTAGGGTTTCAATACTACTAGGCAATGTTAATCTCTTTTGTCGAATTTCAATTTTTATTGGTTGCCCTTGCTGAGTTCGGGAAAAAAAAAAAAGAAGAAAATTTGTTATTTGTGGTTTTAATTTTCTTTCTCTGGATATTGAATTTGAAACTGTGGTTTGTATTTTTAATTTATATTTGTTTACTAGAGAGTTTATGTTATAGGATGTGCTAATACTGGCGAAGAAGCTTTTTTTTTTTATCTCCGTAAATATAATTCTAATTCCTGAATCCTTTCCTTCATGCTTATGAGAGATACTGGAAAAGTATACACTTTGCTTATCGTCAATCAAAACGCGGGATTGAATTTCGGAAAAGCATTTTTTGAAAAAAAGAAAATTTGTATTTTTAATTTTTTTTGAAACAGTTTTTTTTAATAGAAGTAGTAAAATAGATTTTTTTAAAAATATTTTTGAAAAAAACAGTTTATAAAAAATTAAAAGTCAAATAAAAAAATTCAAATTCGCTTTTATCATTAAAATAAGCGGTATATGTTAACCTTGTTTGTGTTGGTTTGGTGTCTATTATATTTGTAATGTTTGTTTGTGTTTTTTTAATTTCTATTATGATGGCTAGTTTGGTTTTTGTATCCTGATGCTTTTGCCTTAGAATTATATTGGAATAAAATTCATTTGCCGATTTGAAATTGCTGGATTTTTATGAGGATCTATTTGAGGAACTAAGCAAATATGGCGATATTGAGAGCCTGAATGTCTGTGATAACATCGCTGATCATATGGTAAAAATCTGAAACTGAAAGTTGTTCTTTCTTTAGCCTTTTTCCTTTTTGTTTATTGATTCTTACAGCTCAATTAATGCCCGTGAACAGGTGGGGAATGTGTATGTTCAGTTTAGAAAGGAGAAGCATACTGAAAATGCACTTTGGAATCTGACTGGGAGGTTTTATGCTGTTTAGATTTTTAATCTGACTGGGAGGTTTTATGCTGTTTAGATTTTTTCTTTTAGTCTTTTGACTGTCATTTTCATATTGTTTGTATTGTTTAATTATTCCAGCAAGTACAAGTAAAGTAGAATCTTGTCACTTCTCATCATATGGAAAATTGCTTGCAACTAGTGGGCATGACAAGAAGGTAATAGCTGTGTATGGGGAAGTTGTTTTACTTTTTCTGTATAGTTCTGGTAGTATATTTCATAATTCAATGGTCAAGGGATTTATTTGCAATTTAATGTTTGGGATAGTGGTCCTATTTAACCCTTCTTCTCTCTTAACTCCCCATATTCTGTATGTGGGTTAGTAGGATTCAATTCGTCATTTATTGGGATGAATCTTACTATCTAAGAATGCTTTATTGCTTTCAATTATTATGATGGACGAAAGCTCAATACTGCTTCATATGAAATTCTTCCTTCTTTTAATTTTTGTGTTTCATGCTACACTATAGTGCACAAAATATTTTACCACAAAGTCTACCCTTGAAGAGCATTTTCAATGGATCATTGATGTTCATTTCAGCCCAAGCATTTCAGTGTAGCTACATCTTTAGCTGACAAAATTGCCAGGTTGGGAATGCTGATAATGTTAGTAATCAAGTTCTCTTCTTGTAATAATTTTCCTATACATATTTGCTTATGGATGGATGGAAAGATGGACTTTTGATATCTGCTAGTCCCTTGGATGTACATTATATGGATGTGTCATTTGTTAGATTGTTAGATGATCATAACATTATTAATCGAAGTGTTTATTTAGATTTAAATTGGTAACTTAACATTCGCTTCATTACTTCATCTTTGATTTTGTTTTTCAAGTGCAAATATTGAAATTCAATCTTGAAGGAAATTTAAGAGCAAGTTTTTGGAATCAACTTAAGAAAGGGATTTAAATACAAAATTGTGAATTATTCACAATAATATAGAAGTTGGTTGTGTTGTAATAAAAATTGGTCTATGATAAATAAAATGTAAAATTTTGTTGTCAACTTGTAATTGAAAGATGTATTATGAATCATATTACGTTGGACCTACATTTTGAGAAGCTATATGTCTACATCTAATAGAGTGGAAATCAACCTCTTAGTGCTGTGTCGGTACACCCATTAATCTTCATATGTTTGTTCAATGGATTATTCATATTTGCAGCCGGGTTACTCACTTCGCACATTCACAGGGCATTCTACAACTGTCATGTCAGTGGATTTTCACCCTAGTAAATAGGACCTTATTTGTTCATGTGATAATAACAGTGAGATTCACTGCTAGAGTATCAAGAATGGTAGTGTTGCTGGAGTCTTCAAGGTATAAAATGCAGCCATTATCATATTAAAGACGATTCTTGTGCAAAATCTCCATTTGAGCATTACTTTTAAATTTAGATGCATTGTCATTATTTCATATTTTCTTAGGGCGGTGCTACCCAGATAATGTTTCAGCCTTGCCTTGGAAGGGTCCTTGTAGCTGCTGCAGAGAATGTGGTATCCATACTAGATGTTGAGACCCTAGTTTGTAGGCTTAAGTTGTAGGTTAGTCAAGCTATTATAAACAATTTTCTTCTAAATGCTCAAGTGTAGACAGCCTAGCCTAAACTGTAGGTTAATAAACTTCTTGCAGGATTTCTCGTTTAGTAGTAATGAGTTGCTTTTCCTTGTTCCTTTTTTTTTTCTCTTTTTTGGTATCACATCTATATCTATGTGCTGATGATGACTGTTGTCATAAAGATGATAGCCATCAAACTGTAGTATGATTTTTCCTTATGGTGTCAACAAACGTGAGGATCATATTTGTAAGGTGAGCGAACAATGCATTGAGAATGGCAAAATACGTCTATTATTTTTCTGAAAATTAGTGATGTAAGTGTTGTTACTGTATAAATATTTACTTTCCATTGGACTAGAGCATTTGTATACACTGGAAAATAAATTTCTTGAGCTGTTGAGAGAAAGCCCAAGATCTGTATTGATTCCTATGTTTATTAATATATTCTCTCGGGTTGAATGATCAAAAAAGGGAAAAAGAGGGGAAAAAAAGAAAAGAAAAGAAACAATCAGAAAGTAAATCATGCTATATGAAGCCAAGTAACATTAAGTGTCATCTTAATAATTAGCTTTTTCTTTCATTTCTGTAATTAAGAGTTGTAAAGCAAGCTATTTTGAGTTATCCCAACTAGAGACAGAGTAATAAAAAATAATAAAGTAAGAAAATCTGATGTTGTAGATGTAAAATTAAATAACCCTACTAAGTGGCATCTAGATAGGAGATATAGCCTTTTGCATATAATGGATTAAGTTGGAGTTAAGAGACCGGGTGGGTCTTAATGTTGGTGATTAACTTCTTATTCTGTAAATATATATCATGAGTCTATCTTGGACTAGCTCTTCTTGCATTGCAGGCATAAGACAAGATTACATATTGGACAGTTGGTCAAGGATACTTCAACAGAACTTAAACAAGCAAGTGAAATAAACGTAATGTTGGAGCTGGTGTAAGTTTGCTCTTGTTAATTACCATATGTTCTAACTTGTTATAAAATCAATAAAATTTTTGCATTTTCTAAGAATTTATCAACATCCTTTTGTTGAATGGCATGCTTTCTCATTGCTGGAAGCACTATCCAATCTTAATGCGTTACATAGCATCTTAGACTTGGGGGAAAGGTCAAAACCAAATTTCAGAGAGTATTAATGAAAACAACAATGTTGATTGTCAGCATTAGATAATTTCATAGCATCTTAGTTTGTTGCTTTTTTAACTTGGTGCCTTTATGTACATCATAAAACTCTACTTGTTGTTTTTTTAAGTAATAGTATCCTTTCTAGCATTAGGTAATTTCGAACTCTACTTGTAGAAAAAGACAACTATAATTCTGTGTATTTAATTATGTGTGTGGAATCTTGTCGTCTGGTGTTTATCTTTTCCTCCCTTTTTTGATCTTGCTAGACTACTCGGGATTATTAAGTTAAAGTTGGGATTTTTTTATTTTTTTTTGACATTTTGCTTAATCATTCTTTCTAATTTCTTATTATGCGACTTTGAGGTCGATGTTAAAATCAAAACAAATTTCTCGTATGTGATAACATTACATAAATGTACTTTAAATAAAAAAGTTTATTTGATAACTAGTGATCTTGTTGATAATTAATTCAAGGGATTTTTTTGGGGGAATTTATATGCAAAACTGATTTATTAAAGTTTTTTCAATTTTATTGTGATTGACAGCTTGTTTTTATTTTAATTTTCTTTATTTTTATTTTTATCGATTTTTTTAAATATTAGATTTTACTGTAAATTTAATACATTTTTTTATTTAATTAAGATAGAAAATGGTTATATTTTATCAGTTAAAAATGAATTTAAGAATTTTATTAACTTGTATAACCATCAATTGTCTTTATGTTTGTATTTATTTATTTTTAATTATTGTTTAATCAACTTATAAATTTATATTTAATTAACTTATTTACTAAAATAAGTCTTGAGTAAATTCTAATTACAAAAAAAAAATATATGTAAATTTATATTTAATTAAGGTTATTTATCTGGTTAAATTTTTGGTAAATTTTAGAACAAATTTTTAGTAAATATTTGATAAATTTTAAGTAAACATTTGGTCCCGAGTAATTCTTTAGGTAAATCTTGTGAAACTTCTACATTCATTAGTTTTTTTTTTTTTGTAAAGTTTGGGTAAAATTTTAGTAAATTTTAAGTAAATATTTGATAAATCTTTTGCTATTTCAATTTTTATTAATTTTTTGTAGTAAATATTGGGTAATTTTTGGATAAATTTTGAATAATTTTAACTTTTATAAATTTTCTGGTAAATATTGAGTATAACTTGAATAAATATTAAGTAAATTTTTGAAAAATATTTTGTAACTTCAATTTTCTATAATTTTATAGTAAAATTTAGGTAATTTTTTACTAAATTTTTTGTAAATCTAGAGTAATTTTTAAGTAAATTTTATTCAATTTTAATTTTAATTAATTTTCTAGTAAATATTAGATAAATTCTGGGTATAATTTGAATCAATTTTAGAAAATTTTTGATAAACTTTTTATAACTTTAATTTTTATTAATTGTCGTAACCATGCAAACTTTAATTGGTGCATGTTTGTAATAATTTTAGGTTGTTTATTATTTTTGAAAACAACTTTGATGTATTTTTTTTTTGAAAAAACTTTAAAAGGTACTGTTTGTTTTTGTAAATATTCACCTTTATTTTTCTATTTTTGTAAAATTTTTCCTTTTTTTTTTTCTAGTTAGTCTTTAATACTATTTATTATTTGTAAATGTGTTTTTATTATTATTTGTTTTTCTTGATTAAAAAAATAATAAAAAAACAGCACAAATTGAGGGTTTACATATAGACATTAACCGATTTGATTAAGTCGGCCAAGAAAATACAACCCAGTCGTTAGTTTATTTGACTATCTCGTCAGGATTCTCCTTTTTAAATTGGTATTCCTTTTTTATTTAGGTTTTAATTTTTTCTCATATTACATAAATTTATTGAGTTGATTAATAAATAAAGCTATGGATCTGATCTAATTTAGAATTTTTGTGGGGACGAGTAATACTATTGTTTATAGGAATACAAACCCTAATAGGAATCTGATGATTCCTATAAATTCCATTAATAGTCACTAATCCTTGAATTTCAAGTAAGAACTGGTGAACCTCAACAATGGAGATGATATTGTTTCATGACATATTTGAAAGAGAAGAAAGAGAGCCTGGAATGTCCTGTTTGGAATTGCCTGGAAAATTACAGGAAAATTTTTCCTCAGCAGGAAATTATGTGCAAATTCCTGACGGTATCTATTGCCCAACTTGCTACAACTTCCATGGCTACCCATCTCAGGAACCAACCCAAAAAAAGAGTGAGGATTTCACTCAACTTATGGAACACTGCCCCTGTCATTGTGCATTCATCCAATTGCCTCGCCATTGGCCAGTTGGATTCCACCACTTGCAGTTGCATAGTTATTTATTTATTTTTCTGTTGAAAAAGCATATGCACATTAAATAGCTCACAGAAACATTTATATTATTATATTTTATTAAAAATATTATCCATTTAGAATTTGATATTCTCTAAAATCCTAAAAAACTTATTTTGACTTCAAATCTTAACCAATATTCACAGTATTTTCATTTACCCGTGTTCTGAGAATACGAAAAGACTCGTTTCAAAGAAAAAAAAAAAGTTAAGACGTGATCGAGCTTGACTTTTTCCATAGCAAATGATAGAAAGTATTATTTGAGCAAATAAAAAACTATTATATAAATTCAGTCCAACACGTATGTAACTTTATATAATTATATAATAATATATATATAGATTTATTAATAATCAATTAATATGAATAAAATACTTAAACTCATTTTATAATTGAATTAATCCACAAAATATAAGACTAGATACAAATTAAAATTTTGATTTGTCAATTATTGAGGAAGATTTTTGAAGCAGAGAAATCTCAACCAAAGATAGTAACGCAGCAACAAGAAAATTCTTGTATGAACTTTTCATCATACAGACAAGGACACCATTGTTATTAAATACGGAATATTTAAACCATAAACCCATCACTTAACAAGATCGACAGCCAACCCGACCGGGACTATTAAACAGTAAACCCATCAAGCAGCTATCCCTTTGAAAAAATTCTGCCAATCTTGTTGAAAAGCAGAATACACTAAGCTGGGTGATTCAGCAAATTAAATTTGGAGCAGTAAAATGAAGCAAAATCTCAACTATCACAACAAAAATAGTAAGAAGCAGAGGCAGCACAAAATGATCAAAATATAGATGGAAACACGTACTAACATTACAGAAAGTCACCGATATCATGCTTAAATAATGAATAGTAACTGAAATAGGGGCTTCCAAAAGTATAAATCCAATCCAATCCCTTCAACAGAAGCTACAAAACAAAGTCACTATATAATCATAAGCTTCATTTCCTATGACACGCCTACCAAAATCTTGTAACAAACTTCCCTCACGAGGTCTCTCTCACAAAAATTTACTTGCCATGTTTGGCTTTTGAATGAGACTGCAAAGCAGGTTCTGAACCAAATGACCTGTCCACCGTTGACAACCGGTTAGTGATACTGAACTCATTTCAGAAATAATAAAGCAAGTTCCAAAATCTTGGTAGACAAATACCTGTCACAAGAGTTGCATGTAAATTTGCCACCAGATTTTGGAGTCTGTGGCTTGGAATTGTTGCCATTTGCAGAAGCTTTTGCTGCCCCCTTGGCTGGATGAGGGGTCGCAGTATGCCCACCCTTTTTACCGTCTGGTTCACAGTGAAACAGCATGAAAAATCAAAGGAAAATGCCATATATACCATTATGGACATAAAATTAATATATGATAAGCACTGGAAATTTTAAGAAGCATCATCTGTAGGTAAAAAACTCATTTGGAAGTTACGAAACCTCAGGCCTTCTAATGTGACTTTAGAGTTAAAAGCCCAATGAACAAAAAAATCTACTTAGCAAAAACCGCAATGTGAACTATAAGCACCCAAAGAGGTCAGTCATAACAGCCACGTAAAGAGGTCTGGCTAATACCAATTTTTTTCTCATGAGATTGGTCATCCATGAATTATATACCAATTAATGAGATGAAAGGTCATTGGTGACGAGAAACACGAGCAATTCCAAACATTCAAAACAAAAAAAAGAAAGTTTTTCAGCAATTGCAAATCAAAACATCTTTCTTCAAATACAACCATTGAAAATTTAAGGATTTGGAAATTTATAAATGAACTCAATTAATGCACATAAAAGAAAAAGCGGCACACTAACATGCATTTGTTACTTGATGATAACATGGATGGCAGTTCAACTTGGCACAAATTAGCAAATGGTTTAAATACATAAACAGCCAGAAACACCATTGAAAATTGCAAGACATAATTACAAATACTGATCTCTTAGGAAAACAGTAAGTAATGACGAATGAAACCACAGAAAACTATACCTGTCTTTTGAGGAGTAGCTGATTTTTGCTTCTTTGAGGGCACAGGTGTCTTTGCAGCAGAGTCATTGGGCCTCTTGGTGCCTTTTTCAGCCTTTCAAGAAAGTAATACAAGAACAAAATTTAAATGGAATAACAAACTATTGAACATTTAAATTCCAATATACTACAAAGAAAAAACATCAAAAATAATGAAACTAATACCTTCTTTGGAGTCTCCTCATCTTCACTTTCAGAATCATCTTCATCATCTGAATCCTCATCAATAGACATTCCCTGCGCAAGAAAATTTTGCAGATTTAATTTGAAAGCCAGAGGGCCAATACCAGTCGACAAGGTGGTTGGAGGAAACATAGAAATTGAAACAAATTAAAAAAAAAAATCAAAGAAATAAAGAATCCTATAGTAATCTATTAAACAAAAGAAAGATGTAAATCTCATAAAATATTTTCATTAACTACTCGAGCAGTTTGCTTCTAACTATGAAAATAAAACATTTTTACAGTTGAAACACCAATTGAAGAAAGAGCGCAGGTAGCACGTACTTGGCGTTACATTCATGAGAAATATTTTTTAAAACTTACATGAAACTCAGATTACAGTAGAGACATCAACACAGACGTCATGTTATTGACCGTGTTAATTGTCTTCATCATACAATAGTTCACAAGAAAACTATAATTCAAATAATCAAAACATAAAACTCCAGCAAATATTATAAGTTACATTCTATAAATATCTAAATAGAAAATCAAAATTCAGATCATAATTGCATACGTCAAGATAGCACATATAAAGCAAGGATTTTAAAAATGAAGAGGAAATCATATTCTAGCTTCAATTCCATCCATCATTACAGTTAATCTAGTTATACAAAGGAGATACCTCCTCAGACTCATCTTCTTCATCTGATTCATCTTCCTCATCATCCTCATCATCATCAGATTCATTATCGGCTTTGTTGTCTTTGCTTGGCTGTACAGGCTTTGCCTTTTGTTTTGAGGAAGAATCAGGATTGGCAACATTAGACTTGGCAGTGTCAGGCTTTGCATTAGCATTTAATTGAACTGCTACTGAAACAATTTATCAGTCAGACAGGGAATCCAATCGATTTAGCAATCAAAACTTATCTGCACATGAGTGGTAAGAAGGGAATACCATTGTCTGCATTTGCCAAGGGAAGTGGCTCATCTTCTGAATCATCTGCATAATCAAATAAATAAGCAAATATTGCAAAATAAAATTCAAACGTAGGAATAAAAGAATTATTGCAATTGCCCTCACCAGAATACATAGTAGCCACAGGAAGACGGCAAAAGAGCAAAGGGTCAAGGAAACAACAGTTCATACTCATATATCACATGTTGCCAATAATATAAGTGAGGAATGCTTGATATTAAAAATAGCTGTTAGCAAATGAATCACTAAAGGCAATATGAAGGTGTAAGAATCTAAGTTTAATAACAGAGTTTCACAGATCAAGTTGATGTTGGGAATCAGACTACAAATATAGTACTTTGATGGTTAGGGTGTCTGAGTAAAGATGCTGCCTTGCAAATTAAAGAGAACCGTATTAAAATGCACATTAATAAGTTTCAAAAGGAACCTGCAGAACAAGCACCATAATCAACATAAAGTGAGAAATAGAAAGAACTGAAGGATATTCTTCTTCATCATCGTCATCTGGCAGAGCAGATTGATAACCACAGAAGTAAACACTGCCATTTTTTAAATTGTGATACAGCTCAACCTCCTTTTCAAAGACTAAATCAAAAGATAACTGAGGGATGTTTTCATAAGAAAGAGTCCCCAATACAATTTTCTTGTCATTAATCTTCACGAAAAGGGTAGCTGATTCATTTCCTTTTTCTTTCTTTGACTCACCCAAAGCAGCCTGAATATCATAAGACACTCAAAATTTAGTTAAGACAGAAAACTGTATTGAATGTTTCAGCACATAACTCCAAATATTTAATAAATTAAATAAAAATTAGACTACAAACTCTTGAAGAAGCAAATGGAATCTAACCTGAGAAAGATGTATAATACTGAAATCATCAGGTTTTACTTTAAGAGGCTCCCCAGCCTTGACTTCAACACCTAGCATATTGAAGGAAAAAAAAATTATGGGCAATGGCATATCAAAATATACAAAGAAAGGGCACATCACCTACTAAAACTTGGCATTTAAAAGTTCCCTTCATAACCAATGCATTATTTTTTGGTAAGAATGATAATCATCTTAAGTCCAAACATGCAACAAGTAGATATTACACCAACCCCTCAAAGACCAGAGATTTTCAAATTTTCTTTTAGAACGTGCCACATTTACCATACACTGATATATATATATATATATTTTTTATCTTAAACATAAAGCAACCTTAGAAAAGTTTATGAAAGCATATAGACTCACCCCTAAATCTCAATCTTTCAAAATATGACTACTGCTAGCATATGCCTATATATGAGACCACAGTTGCAAAGCATATAGTCCAGAACAAAAACCAACACAGTTAATCACAAAGAAATAGAAGCCAAAGCAATTAGCAGCCAAGACAGCACAAAAAAAAACACATATGAATTCCAATAGCAGGGCATGCGAAGAGCCACAACAAACAATCAAGGCAAATGAATTAGATAAACCATAAGAGGCATACAACCCATAAAAAAGAAAATGAAGAAAATTTAAAAGAGAGAAGACATACCCCAAAATTCCATGGAGAAAAACAGAGGAAAAGAGTGAGGAAGCTAGGGCTTTTGAGAAATGAAGAGAACGAGGGAACCCGTGAGAGTGAAAGAGGCGGAACAAGTGAGGGTTTTGGAGGGCATTTATAAGGGTTTATGCGATCTTCTCTAGGGTTTTTCAATTGAGATTGTGCTGCGACCCGCCACGCTGCCCTCGTTTTGGGCCCTTTTTCAAGGCCCTTGCTTTGCCATTTTTTTCTTCATATTATATTAAAATATTTTTCCAAAAAAATTATTAAATTCTTCAATTATAATTTTTTTTTATTAATAACAAAAAAATATTTAAAGAGTGCATTATCCTTACACTTGCGATAAAGGTAAAATTACATTTAATACACAGATGAAATAATTTTTTTTTTTTTATAAAATGCTTAAGTTTTGACATATTATGTTGAATTTTTAAACAATTATATTGAAACACATGGATTAGTATTGAAATATTAATAAAATAATATCTTAGCAGATTAGGTGAGCCAATTTTTTATTTTTTCTAATAAGTTTCTATATTTATCAATTTGGACTCAATTGATTAAAATGATATATTTTTGGGCTCAACAGTAAAAAAAGGTAATAGTTTGAGCGACTCAAAAATGCTTTTTACAAATTAAAAGTTTTCCGAGGTGTCTCACTATATTATAATACTTTTCAATTAATAATATTAATACTTTATAGTTTAATATTTTGGGATCAATTGAAAAATGGTAAATTTCATCCACGGTTCCTTAGGTATGTAAATTGTAACAATTCAATACTTCAAAAATTGTTTGTAAAATAAAATTAATTTAACTTTTATTTTATAACTAAAATAATATTTAAAAAATTGAATTATTATAATTTGTATAAATAAATTCCATTAGTAAAATTCACTCGTTGAAAAAATAAAGAATTTTCTTTTTATTTTTTTTTATTTTTATTTTTGCAGTCGGTATTTTTGACCATTTAGTACCACACAACATATGATACTAAGCAGGAACTTAATTTATTAATTATTATGATTTAAAATAAACAATATTATTTTCTTATAAATTATAAATCTTTAATACCATTAAAATAATTGGTATTTTTAATTAGTTATGTATGTAAATTTTTTAATTTAATTTCAATTTATATAATTGGTGTCTTTAATTGGAATGGTTGAATTAAAAAAAAAGAAAAATAAACTGTGTGACTGGAAAAAAAAAACATTATTTTATAATTATTTACACTGGCCTATTAGGTAAGAATCAAATATAAGATGGATCCGGCCCAAATTGAAACGAAGCAAGGCCCACTCTTTGAGCACTCGCCAATTATAAGATGGATGCATGTCTTTGTATGGTAGAGGTGGACTAGGGACCTTTTCAAATGTTATAAACAGTGACAATTTTATTAATAAAATAAATTTATATAGCTATCAAAAAATATAATGATAATTTTGTAATATTTACAAAATTCTTTAAGTGTCTCAGTGTACGAAAATTTATTTTTTACATATTCATTAAACTAGAGTGACATATTCATTACTTTTTATTTAAAAATCGAGTTAAGTAGAGATTTATTAAGTGTTAACTGTTAACAATATATTTATTAAAAGGAGTAGTTTCTACCAAATAGGACTAACTCAATTAGTACGTTGAATACGTAGCTTTTTGCAAAATATATTTAAAAAATAAAAAGTAATTTTTTAGAAAAAATAAATATATAGTCAAAAGAAAAGAAAAAAAAAAATCATATTTTGAGTAATCTTGAATTGGTAGTTGGCATTTGGCCATCACCAAATAAAACTTTAATAAGATATAATGGAAGTAACAATCATAAAATATTATAATAAAAGCAAATGAGAGTTGATCCATTACATCATAGAAAATTGTTACAGTGCTTAGATATTTCGAATTTTATATAAGATTGGGCTGTGATTTTGGTCTAATTTTAAAAATGTTTCAATTATTTAGTAGATTTTTTTCTTTTTTTGAACATCATGATTTCAACTGACAATGATTTCTTCCCACTCTTTGATTGTTTAAAAGCAAAGTAACATTATATAGCAATAACAATAATTGTTTTGAACCCGTTTGGTTTGGCTCTTAAGCATAAAATTATATTTAACTGTAGTTGTTTGTACGTAAAATTATTAATGTAGATATTTTCTGTTTAGTTGGTGTTTAAATAAATAAAAAATATTAGTATAATACTTATTTGATGAAATTATTTATTTTAATAACTTGAAATAATAATAATAATAAAATATAAACAAACTATAAATAAAAAGATTCCATAAATATATTCAACAAGTTAGAAAATGAATTTTGCGGACAGTCCTCAATTTAATTAATAAGGAAAAATTGTATATTATTTAAAAAACTTAATTATATAATTTTATTAGAAAAAGTTCCCAATTGTTTTAGAAATCTTTAAAATAGAACTTTTCTAAACAACTGTTTATTAACAATTAGAATTATTATTAAAAAAATTATAACATTATGTTATAATTATTTTAATAATAAAAAACGTATGAAACATCACACATTTATTTCACATGCAAAATTTAGACATGACCAGCTCAAAATTAGCAAATGATTAGATGCAATCATTTTCTTTTTTTTTTTTAATAGGAAAAAAAAGGTTTCTTTGATAATTGATGTGGAAATTTAAAAGTAAATTTGGTCCAAACTAGATGGAATTATTTTGGGTGGAGGAAAATTCAGAAATTTGAACTGCCACTCAAATTGAGTAGTAGAGAAATGCAAATATCATTTAAGCTATGTTTGTGAATTGTCTCTATTCATAACAAAGGAGCTCTGCCATCACGGTGATTCCACGTGCCTAAAAGCTTCCTAAAAACCAAAAACGGGTATACTCTCGACCCGTTTAGAAACAACTCAACACTAGTTGATGTCAAAAATAACAAATTTCTGTTTAACTGGTACAGTCATTTATTTTTGTTTGGGTGGCGAGAAAATAATATGGAAAAATAAACAGCAACAATGAATAATTAGTTAAAATAAATTGTTAATTACAAAATTCCATTGCAGTTTTCTTTCTTGTACATGTTTAGATCATGATATTGAACTAACCATATCAGAATAGAAAATTTATTTTTAACATAAATTTAATCACGAATACTATTTCTCTTCACATCATAAAAATTAATTAATTCTATTTTATGAATAATTTCTTTTGAATCTGACTTGCACAAATTAATTATATTAATAGAAAAGCACAAAGGAAGAGGAGAATTGAAATGGACAGACATTGCCAATTCTGCTTCTGCGTACAGAATTCTGGTTTAATTATCTAACCAGCAAAATACTGCAAACTTGAATTTTATACACAAGGATTAACATGAGAGAAAAAGAAAATAATAACCAAATGCACAATAGCTACCGATTACTTCAAGAATTCCATGAATTTTAGCCACGGAGACCCACTTTTGGCCGCCTTTTCGACTTCATTTGAGCAAGATGAAGACGATGTCGTTTCAGTTACGCCACCGCCATTGCAAGAATTTCTTGTCTCATATCCACCGTCCACCGACGCCTTTTTGGCGCAAAGGAAAAAATTCCTCGACCCCAAAGCCATCAACTTCTCATCTTTGTCTAAACCTGCCGACCAAAAAAAAAAATCCAATTCCATCAATCTTTACCGTATACGTGTCCATTCTCTAAGAACAAAGTGATTCAGAAAAACTTTATGCCAGAGGAGAAAGACAGGCTGGGCTGACTATCTTACTTTCTAGGCTGAACTGCGAGTAATGGAGATCAAATTTGGAAGCATCACCGGCTATAATCGGGCGACGACCTTCCTTTGTATATTGCCGAATTGCGGCGGCGATTAGATCGCCGACGGTGGATTCCGGCGACATCAGACTTGAACAGCCCCAACGCTTCCTTGGATTGTCACGTTCAGTAGCAGCTTCGTTAACTTTGGCCGCGCCTCCGTGGATAGTACTCCTCCGATGCTCCTACCTCCAAGCAAGTCAGGCAGCGTATGTGGCCGCCGAATCCTCGCCTCCGGTACTTCCATCGGTATTCTACCGTGAAAGGACGACGCCTTATCTTTTAACCTGTTCTTCCGATTCTTCTCCGCCTCCTGTCCTCGCCGGTTACCCTTCGGAGTTGTCGGCATAATATAACTAAATGATATATAAAGGACGTATACGATTTTCCTCTATAAAGTATACCAAAGCTCTAGTGATCGGTTACCTCAATCGGCGGTAGCGGAAAAATCGGAGGCGGGGGAAACCAAGAGAGGGGGATGAGCGGCGGCGGCTCTCAGGTTTCCGATGTTCAGCAGGGACCATAACCTAAAGGGTGCGACTGTAAACAATTAGAAAAACAGAGGCCAAAAACTTGAAGATAAAGCGGAATCTAATACGGTGGTGACGAGCTCAACTGAGAAAGCCGATACAGGTTTATATCGAGAGAAAGATAGGAGCGCAGGATAAGAAAGTGGCCCCATTTACTCAAGAAGGATACCGGCTAATTCCGGTTTCATATAAATACCAAGTTGTGGTCAAATGGGAACTTGGACTTTTATGACTGGCAATTGGCGGTGTCCTGAGAGGTTATTTCAGTTTTATCGTGGTAAAATTAAAGTAGTAGCGTAGGAACAACATGGAGGCAGGGTTAATGGGAGACACGTGGAAGGTGTCTGTGGTGTGGTTCGCCTAAGTTTGGTTGATTACGGTGTTTTGAAACGATGAGACGTCACGTAGAAAATTATTGCTCTCCGAATGACGGCGGATTCGCTGCATTTGCAGGTTATTTGCACGTGACTCTCACGTGTACAATATATCATTCTATTAAGGGTATTTGGAAATTTTACTATAGGTGTTTGCAATTGATATAACGTGTTTGATTTTAAATTTTTTTATTTAATTGATTAATTTTTTATAAATTATTTTTTAAAAATATATTTTTAAAAAAAATATTTATTTATATATTTTATTAAAAATAATTTTTAAAATTAAAAAAAATAAAATTATAAATTTTTTTTATTTTCAAACATACTTTTTCAAAATTCAATCACAAACAAATTCTAAATGAATTTATTGGTTGCTCCAACTTATTTTCTCATACATTTATCTTTTTATTTTATTTACTAATTTTTTTATTTTAAAAAGGTTAAATTATATAAAAAAAATTGAACTCTTACCTTATATGAAAATAATTTATATTTTTAATTTTTTAATTAAATAAATATATTTTAAATATCTTACCAATTTAGACGTTTTGACAAATTCAGAAAAATTTTTTTAATATATCTAAATTTTTTGATAAATATATTTTATTTATTAGCTAAATAACTGATTTATCAATATTTTACAGACAAAACAAAATATTATCGTTTTCATACTAACAAAACATAGTAAATGAATAACCATAGAATGCAACAGACTCTAACCAACATTTTTTTCTAGATATGTATAGTTGCTAGGTCCTTCAACCCTTATCTAGAAAGCTTGATTCATCCTTCTAATAGATTTTTTTAGAAGTTGATATTGTTCATATTCAAGCTAAATCTAAAAAAAAAAAACTAAACTAAAGCTATCACAAATTCCTCTTAGAAAATATAGATACATCAACAATTATTTCTATCAAATTGATAAAAATATCTAAATTGATAAAATATTATAAATTTGTTTATTTAATTGAAATATTAAAAGTATAAATTATTTTTATATAAACCTGAAATTTTAGGATTTTTATTTTGGAAAATTTGGTCTTTTGAAAATTATATATATATATATATATTTATTTTTCTAATTATGTTTTTTACTAAATTTTATTCTTTTTAGCAATATAATATTCTTTTAATAATAAAAAATCATTAAATAACATTTAAAACTAGAAATTAAAAAGCTAATTGAGCAAAGGGAAGCTGGAGCAAATAATTGGTCAAGTGGCTCAAAGAAAATCATTGGTCCCATCTTCAAACGTCTGTTTAAGTTAAATACGCAGACGTCAAGCTTTACCATTGGTCCGTTAGCAATTATGGGTTTGTCTTTATGCTACTTAATTTTTTCGGTTTATTGGAGACTCCGGTTTATTGGAGACTCGAACCGAATATGAGAAGGAAGATTTACATGTCACTACGGCGGCGGACATCTCTATGCTATTTAATTATTATGTTAACTAAATAAGGTAGTATAAAGTTTCAATTCAGTCGATTTCCAAAAAAATTTGATATACATTTATCAATTTTGGTTCCATCATCTTACAGTCTTATTTCACAAATTTTAATACCAACTTGTATCTTATATACATTAAAATATTTATATTTTATCAATCCATTTATTTGTATGTATTACTCAATTTATATTAAAATATTAATATTTTAATTTACATGAAACAAAAGTGATACAAAATAAATTAATAATATTGTTCATTTAGTAATTAATAATTGGTGATGTGTAGCACTCAACTTAATTTGTTGGTTATCATTATTAAATTTTTGTTATAAAAAAAATTTTCGGTCATTATGATTAATAATTTATCTCAATTCAAAATTTATTCTCTTGATTCTCTTAGTTATTAATTTTAAATTACTTTAGTCCATTAACTGTTAAATTTATTCAATTGACTTCTTCAATAATAATAATAATAATATATCTTTCATTGTTGGCCGAAGATTTGTGAGTTGTTTTGGCGCTTTCAATTTTTTTTTCTTATTGAATTTTAGTTTGCATTTCATACGAAGATTTGTATCCTTATTTCCTGTAGGTTTATTTTGTCCTCAACTATTTTGAGGTGTGATATGCTTTTTCAAATATTTTGGTGTCATTCTATATTTGAATGAAGATTTTTCTATCAATAGTTATCAAGCTAAAATTATCTAAGAACATAATGATATAATAATTTGATGACAAGAATATTGATGTTTTTATTTTCTCTACCAATACTAAATCATTATTATTATTGGAAAAATTTGTCCGATCCAAATTAATTATTGGGTAAGTCACTTAATTTTTTATTTTAGATCTATAATAATTTATTTGTTATGAATAAATTATTGTGCAATTATTAAAAAAATTGATATAATTTAAAACAATAATTCGGAAGCTCATTAATAAAATAAATTGAAATATAAAAAATCTAATAGAATAATTAACGTAAATTTGAAGAATCTAAAGATGCAGTTTATCATTTGTTCTTATTAGCTTCTTTTATCAAATTATGAATTCGTGACTTTAAGCTTAGTAATGATATCGGCGACGACTTTTTTAATTTTTTTAATTTTTTTGCGTTGGTAAGATATTTTGTAACTTTCAGCGTCGCTAAACGCATATGGTTTTGTAGTATTAAGGTTACTGTTTTCGTCATCAAGTGGTGCGAGAAATGGGATGCATCTATCTAGTGGAGGCAATGTAGATAGGCCTAATTGGCCACTCGCATACACAATTGCCCCAAAATAAGACAATCTATTGTAGGCAATGTAGATAGGCCTAATTCAGCACTTAACTGGGGCAGGTCGTTTTCTAACTAGCTAACTAACATCAATTATTATTATTATTAAAGAAAGAAAGCTTCTACCATGCATCTTGTTACGGGGCTATTACCCTCTCCCCAAAAGCGTGCTTATAGGGGTGTGCAGCGCACCCGCTTATAAGCCCAGGATCAACCCCAGGGCCAGCCAATGTGGGATCCGTGACAGACTTGTCATGGGACCGTTAGAGGGTAATGGCCCCGTGACAATCTGCACTTGTGATCTGCTTGATATTTAGAACTATTAAATTTTCAACTTTTAATTTTAACCGTTATAGATTAATTATATTGAAATTAAAAGTATGTATTTGATATTTAGAACTATTAGATTTTTAACTTTTAATTTCAATTATTACAGATTAATTATATTGAAAATTAAAAGTTGAATGCTAAGTATACGATATGTGCATATGTATCGCATAATTTATCTTAAAGAAATTAAGGAGAAGAAAAGAGGAAGCAATAGTGTTGTTTGTAATGGTGTGAGTTATATTCCAAGTTCCACAATTATTTTTTTTAATTTTTTAAAATGTATGTAATGGTATATAAATTTATATTATTTTTTAAAATTTATTTCTATAAATGATATTGAAAATCTATTTTTACATCTCCCCAACTTAGGTTTTTAATTCTTTGTATTCCTAATTTAGAGATTCTAGCTAGCTCCACCACTAAATCCAAGTTCACATCGGATTTGTGAGAGACATATTGGTATCTTATGGACAAAAGAAAAAAAAAAAGTTAAAGATAATAATTTGATGCCCTAACCTTAGCTTCCCTAATTGACTGCTTCCCCACCCCATCACTTTCCTCCTCTCTATCATTCTATCAATGGCTGCCATAACTTCTATATATATCCAAGTGTTTTTTTTTTTTTCAATTAAAATAAATACTCCAGTCTGTAGGATATTTTTAATTTAAATCTTAACCCTAATTTATTTGGAGTTTTCATTTTCATCCTTTCATTAATTTTTCATTC
>CATIWF010083128.1:0-10303 GCA_949630135.1 Balakata baccata
TTTTGGGAGAAGAAAAATTTTTGGAGACAACAAGAAAATTAAAGAGTTTAATTTTCTTCTCATATGAACATACACCATTGCTAGCACTTTGAGGTATGTTCAAGCCATCTCCCTAGTGGTTTCATCCTCTCATCTTCACGTAGATATTGTTAGAGACAATCCAAGATTGGATTGTTGTGGTTTGCTATAACCCAACAAGGTGAGAAGTTGAATAAAAATCAAGAAATTATAAACGTATAAATTCTGAATTTTCTTTGGTTAAATTAGTTTTAATTGGCACATGTATAATCCTTTGATTCGGGTTTTGAAAATTTTTATTTTCCTCTGCGTTATATGTATATGATACATGCTCAAAACTCTTCACTTACTTCCATTGTGGCAAGGATGGTCATTGGAAGAGGACATGTAAGGCCTATCTGGAGTCCTTGAAGAAGAAGGCATCTGATGCCCTATCTACTTCAGGTATATTCGTTATTGAAGTTAATACTGTCTCTACTAATAACATATGAATATTGGATACTGATTGTGGCTCACATATGTGTATTGATATCCAGGGCCTAAGGAATAGTAGACAACTTAAAAGGGGAGAGTCAGACCTGTACGTAGGCAATAGAGTAAGAGTTGTTGCCTTAGCTGTAGGAACTTATGCTTTGACCCTTCCTAGTGTGCTTGTGATAGAATTAGACAATTGCTTTTATGTTCCTACTTTAACTAAGAATATTATTTTTGTTTCTACTTTGAATAGAAATGGATTTACTTTAACACTTAGTGGCAATGATTGCTCAATAATGTTGAATGATATTCTATTTATAAGTGGGACATTTGCAATGGAATTTATATTCTTGACATGTTTGGTTCTATCTTCAATATTGATAGCAATAATAAAAGAATAAAAATAGATAAACCAAAATCGTCTTATTTATGGCATTGTCGTCTTAGCCATATTAATGAGAGGTGCATGACTAAGCTACATAAAAATAGTAGCTTGGGGTCATTTGATTATGAATCATATGATATATGTGAATCTTGCTTATTAGGTAAGATGACAAAATTACCTTTTAATAGAAAGGGTGAATGTGCCACTGGACTATTAGACCTAATACATTCCAATGTATGTGGGCCAATGTTTGTGCATGCTAGAGATAGTTATTCCTACTTCATTAACCTTATCAATGATTATTCACGATTTGGGTATGTGTGTTTTATGAGAAACAAATCAGATGCATTTAAAAAGTTCAAAAAATTCATATATGAAATCGAGAACAACCTGGCAAAAGTATTAAAATGTTGAGATCTGATTGAGGTGGTGAATACTTAAGTCAAGAGTTTCAGGTCTATCTAAGGGATAATGAGATATTATCCTAATGGACTCCACCTTACACACCACAACACAATGGCGTAGCTGAAGAGAGAAACTAAACCTTGTTAGACATGGTGAGATCTATGATGGGATTTGCATATCTCCCAAAGTCCTTATAGGGATATGCACTGGAGATCGTTATTTACATTCTAAATAAGGTTCCTTCCAAGTCAGTTGATGTTACTCTACATAAGATATGGAATAAGAAGAAACATGTTCTTTCTCATTTGAAAATAGGAGGTTGTCCGGCTTACATGAAGTGGATAATGTCAGATAAGCTAGAAGCTAAGTTTGACAAGTGTTTGTTTGTAGGATATCCAAAAGAAACAATTGGATATCAATTCTACCATCCTTTGGAACAAAAGTTGTTTGTTTCAAAACATGCTACCTTCTTAGAGAAAGAGTTTCTACTTAAAGGAGATAGTGGGAGTAAGGTTGAACTTGAAGAAGTTCAAGATGCTCTAGCAAACGTAGATCAACTGCCTAAACCCGATCCTGCTATTCATAAAAATGAAATAATAGCTAACCTTTTAATACACAAAATCTTTATAGATCTACTAAGATACATTTTGCTCGTGGGAGATACAAATTTCTCTTTAGTAATCAGAATGATATTTTATTCATAAAGGATGGTGAGCCAACTAGCTATGAAGAAGTTTTGTAGAGTTCAAAATCTGATAAATGGCTTAAGGCCATGCAATCAGAAATGGATTCCATTTATGAAAACTAGGTATTGACCTTAGTTGATCCACTCGAGGGGATAAAGCCCATAGGGTGCAAATGGTTCTTTAAGAAAAAGAATGATATGAAGGGTAATATGATTACCCATAAAGCTAGGCTAGTGGCTAAAGGTTATCATCAAAGACAAGGAATTGACTATGAGGAGACTTTTAGTCTAGAAGCTATACTTAAATCCATCAAAATAATCCTAACCATTAATGCTCATTATGACTATAAAATATGGCAAATGGATGTAAAGACAATTTTCCTAAATGGAAACCTTATCGAAGATATGTATATGATACAACCAGAGGGCTTCACATCTAAAGATGGTGAAAGTTATACAAGCTTCAAAGATCCATTTATAGATTGAAGTAAGCTTTTAGGAGCTGGAACATTCAATTTGATGAGACAATAAAAAAAGTTTGGTTTCTTACAAAATCCAGATGAATCTTATGTATATAAGAAGGTTAGTGGGAGTGTAATTGTTTTCCTTATATTGTATGTGGATGACATACTAATTATGGGAAATGATGTTTTAGTCCTTCAATCTGTTAAAATTTGGCTTCCCAATAATTTCCCCACAAAAGACCTTGGAGATGCAACCTACATTTTAGGGATAAAGATCTATAGAGATAGATCTAAGAGGTTGTTTGGCTTTTCTCAGTCTACATATATAGACAAGATGCTAAGAAGATTTAGCATGGAACAACCTAAGAAAAGGTTCATTCCTATGACACATGGGATTACTCTTTCAAATTCTATATTTCCAAAAACAGAAGACGAGAGGACTCGTATGATTTTGATCCCATATGCTTTGGAATACAATTATGTATGCTATGATATTTACTAGACTCGATGTATCATATGCTCTAAATGTCATAAGCATTTACTAGTCAGACCTTGGTAAAGGTCATTGGGTGGCTGTCAAGAATATCCTTAAGTACTTAAGAAGGATTAAGGATATATTCTTGGTTTATAGAGATAGAGAACTTGAGGTAAGTAGGCATACTGATGCTAGCTTTCAAACTGATAGGGATGAATTTAAATCCCAATCAGGATACTATTCTCATTGAATGATGGAGCAGTCAGTTGGAAGAGTTCTAAACATGAGATAATTGCTGATTCCAAAACTGAAGCAAACTACATCGCAGCTTCTAAAGCAAGAAAGGAAGAGGTTTGGATAAGGAAGTTCAACATAGAGCTAGGAGTGGTTCCTAGCATTGTTAATCCAATACAACTGTATTGTGACAACAATGGAGCCATTGCACAAGCAAAGGAGCCATGATCTCATTAAAGATCCAAATATGTGCTCGAACAGTACCATGTTATTAGAGAGATCATAGGTAGAGGTGATGTAAAAGTAGAGAGAATGCCCACTAATCACTTCTCCAAAAGAAGTATGATTCTCATGTACTCGCCTATGGTATTAAATACAAAGGTGATTGGCTTTAGTGCAAGTGGGAGTATATTAAAGGTGTGCTATAAAGGCAATCACCTTTGGCACTTATTGTACAAACTCATTTTATATGAATAAAAGGCACTTTCATTTAATTTGATGTTTATTTATATTATGAATTGATATGATCTTAAATCGATTAATGAATTTCGTGATATAAACATAGCATGAAAGAAATCATGATATTGAGATTCCTATCATGTGCAGTTATGCTTATATCTAAACTAGCCCTAGTTATAGGATCAATAAGACTGGACATTATTAATTAGGATAAACTAGCACTTGTTTAACTCTTTGATTGGATCAAACAATAGATCTCGTAATCTGTAGACAAGAGGTGTTTAGAGTTAATATATGGATGCTTGCTAAAAGTAGTCAAATATATTGGACGACCTGCTATGAGACCATCACATGGATCATTTATTATATGTCAGTGATAGTCTCATCATAGTAATAGTGCAAGTATCCTTAGACTTAAGGTGCTCAAGGTTATCTTGGATACTGATTCTATACTTTGACTTCATTTCTTGTCGTCTCAGGAGAGGTTACTCATAGGGTGGTGATTGGGTGCAACTTGAAGTATTAGAAGGTAGTTGAGTAGCCAATAAATGATTCACCACTCCTAATAGAAGGAGTGTATACCCATGGCCTCTTGTCAAGAGCATTACTTGGGAGTCTTTGGCCATAGCTAAAATGTCATGAAGATAGTCTTCACTGATATATCTAAATGAGTAATGAGTCTCAATGATAAGATCTAACATCACTTAGACTAGATGTTATATAGTCAATCTAGTGGGAGCTGACACTGAGTCCATACTCTAAATTGAGTTTGGTATAGTTGGGTGAAAGGACAAATTGCATAGACGATTGTTTATAGAAGGATTCATAGTTAAACCACTATTTTTCAATCAATTAGGGGTCATGATGTGTTGCTAGATACTGCTTATGATCTGCTTGAGATTAAGTGTTAACCTGAGTGGCCAAATAACCGGAAACCTAATGGGTCACATGCATTGAAGGTGTGAAGGAGAAGTAAAATGGGTTTTTGGATCATATCTAAAATAGAGAGAGAGAAACTAGGTCTAGACACATTACCGATCGACAACGTAGTTCTCGAGTAGGACGAAGGTCCCGATCGGGAATGGCATCTTCCTGAGCAGGATTTTGTCGCAAGCAAGAAAGTTCGGCTCCTAATATGGAAATGTTATTGGACTGGAAACATACTAAGTCTCGACAAGAAAAATGGTTTTCCGATCGGAAATTGCTCAGTTTCTTGCATATCTTAAGTGGGAAAAGTGTTTCTTGATCAGGATAGCCATTAGATTAGGAATCCTAACTTAGTTAGGAAACCCAATCTTGGGTAACCAGTTACCCTAACCCTAGAATGTCTAAAGGGACTATCAATAGTCTCTTCAAAGAGTGTAATTGTGATACAAAATATATAATTGATTGTGAATCATTTAAATCTCCCTCTCTCAAGGATTAACTCTTTTGCTAGCACAATAGATTAATCCAAGCTATTCCCTTAAAGGTTTTCTCCCTTTTCCTTTCGTGTGGATACTATCAGACATGATCTTAGAGGATTACTGTGATTTGCCACAATCTGGTATGGTGGGAATTAAAGGAACAAAACACTACTTCAAAGGTAATAATCTTCAAACTATTAGATAGTTTTAATTGTTTCATTATTACATAGGTTGATCTTCTCTTGGAGTTTGTAAAATTTTATTTTTTCGTTGCGTAACATATATGAGATGAATGTGTAAACTCCAACAGCTGCAACCTCAGAGAACAAAAGTGTTTGTTCTTCCCTCTCTCATAGATCAATCTCTCTTACTAGCATAAAAGAATTGATCCACCCATCCCCTTAGAGGTTTTACTTTTTCGTGCCTTTCCGTGGACTTCAATTAGAGGTAATCCAGTAAGGATTACTGTGGCTTGCAACAACCCAATAAGGCGAATTGAAGGAGAAGAACTCTGAAGTTTAAAGGTAATGGTCTTCAACCTTATTTCTAAGGATAATTGATTATATGAACATAGGGTGATTCATAGTTTAGGAATTAATTTAATGTTTCTGTTGGCTTAAGATGTATGTGATATGTCTGTGATTCCTAACATTTAGCTCTTCCATAACTTTTGAAGGTTAGTTAAATCATCCTTAAGTTTGAAGCTATTTCTTTTATGAAATTCAACCTTCTTTTTATATCTCTCTACCTCTAGACTCATGACCTCAATAAGGTCACCATCATCATCATCGTCACAAGAATCCAAATCAAGAGACTAAGAATTAGAAGTTACCTCATTGGAGTTGACCTCCAAAGCCATGAAGCATAAGCTAGCTACATTTCCTTTGCTCCCCTTATCATCACTTGATGTAGGATCATCTCATGTAGCTTTATGGCCTTTGTCTCCTCCTTCCTTGTGAAACTTGCCCTTGTACTTCTTGAGCTTAAGACACTTGGAAGCACTTCATTTTCTCTTTGTTCTTATTGAAGTTGGATGACTAGCCTTTGAACCTTGAAGCACTTTGCTTGTAGTCTTAATAGTCTCATACTTATTGACTATCATCTTCTTCATTTTCCTTGAAAGCGTGGCTCTCTCCTCATCTTTTTCTTCACTTACCTCACCATCACTAATGAGGTCCAAGTCTTGAACTTTGGAGGAGGTGGTGCTTACCTTGAATACAAGGTGCTTCTTCTTCTCCCTTTCAACTTTAAGCTATTTATCCCTAGTAAAAGCCATCTCATGATTAAGAAGCTTACCAATGAGCATGTCGATAGGAATGGCGCTTATGTTCTCATTAGCTTCTTCAACACCCACCATTCTTGAACCATAATACTTTATAGGAAGACTCCTCAAGATCTTATTGTTGACATCTTCAAGGCTTGTATGTCTTCCATACTTCTTCATACAATTGATGATGGTAAGAAGACAATGTTGAACTCTCTCACTTGCAATGATGGTCATAGCTTTCTTATTTTTTCCATTTGCCCTCTCGTGTGTCTTAAGCCAATCATCTCTAGGAAGAGTGACGTTTTTTCCTTCACTGTTCTTCTTTGTTGGAGTTGTCCATTCTTTATGAACACTCTCTCATACATCAATCCCTTCACTATCCAAGTAGCTCTTCATTCTAAACTTTCATAATGTGTAATAAGACCCGTCAAAGAATGGTTTGAGGCTTTGGAATCATTCATTGGCCATTTATTAATCTTTACAATGGCGGTGATGTCTTGAGTTGGTTGAAATGGATGGTCATTAATGAGATCTGCAGACAAGCGTTTCCAATAGGAAAGAGGCTGAAACCAGGTAAGGAACTTGATCTGAGGAGACTGAAGGTTGTCTCTGTTGCATAGAAATGGTAGAAAAGGGATGAGCCGAAACCGGACTGGGGATGAATTGGTGGAAAATTAAAAATTTTGCATACAATAAAGTAAAGAAAAGTAGAGAATAGATGGAGATACAAAATTTATATAGGTTCGGGTGTTAACTAGCCCTACTCCTCTCTCCAATGGCAATTGGGTATTCACTAATCTAATTCCTTAGATTACAAGTGAGTATTTTGCTAGCTAACTTATAACTGGGCATTTTTCCAAGGCTCACACTCAACCTAAAAATTCTCGTATTTTAATGGTCAACACAACAACTAATTCTTTGTAATTTGGTTCACACATAACCAAAAAACAAGATTACCCAAGTGTTTAAGGCTAACACTTGAATTCTTACAAGAGTTTAATGAATGAAATATTGCGAAATAAATTGCAAGAGTTTTGACACTTAGAAAGTTGTTGGATATCATAAATGGCATTTTATTAGGGCATTTATATTGATTACCCACCAATTAGTTATTATAAAGTGGTGTCATAACACTCTCTAACATTCTCTTATAAATACATTTAATAATATCTGAAAAGGCAGTGTCCCGATCGGAAAAGGCCATATGGCGTCCAGGGATTGCTTGAAAGCTCTAACGGCTAGTTTTGGGTTGAATTTCCCTGTCAGGAATATTTTGTCCCTGGCAAGACATTCCTCTTTGGAAGTTTGACCGCTCTATTTGACTTCTGATAATCGAGTACATCACGGTCGGAATATAGGTCTGGTCAATTGGTCATTTTGACTTCTAATGCTAACGTGGCACCTTCTAGTTGAGGTGCCTTTCAACAGTCACATATTTTCAAATTTTCCGATTGTGATGCCTTATGTCCCGGGTAGGATGGCCCTTGGCCCAGTTGTGACACTCCTCTATCCAGGGCAAGATTCTCTAAAGGATTATTTGTCTCGAGCGTGAGGTTGATAATCCTGAGTGGGATAAGTCTGTCCTAGACGGAACTTACATATCATCTGCCATTGAGTTAGTTGTTTACGTAGGAAATGGATTCCAATTGATTTAAAACTTAAAACATTATCAAAACAATACTAAATATAGGCATTACCCAGTCGTGACACTCCTCTATCCAGGCAAGATTTGCTAAAGGATTATTTGTCCCGAGCGTGAGGCTGATAATCCTGAGTGGGATAAGTTTGTCCTAGACGGAACTTACATGTCTTCTGCCATTGAGTTAGTTGTTCACTTAAAATACTATCAAAACAATATTAAATAAAAATATTAGTAATATTTAATTTGATTGTCAAAACCAAAATAGAGATCAATTACTCTAAAGTCAACAGATCAATATCAATAAAATTTCAGAAATTTAATTTTTTTAGATGTAGCAAATCAAGTTTTGAACATTTATTAATTTTTATATTTACATTTTTTTCATATATATACGAAAAGAAAGAAAGACAGTTTTTTTTTTTAATTTTCATATACTTAAATAATAATAATAATAATATTAATATTAATATATTATTCTATATAAAATACTTTTATAATTGTATTTTGTTATAAAATAATTAGCATTTGTTTATAGTCGCGCCATGATCTAAATTGCAATCTTATCACTAATTCAACCACACCCATTTTTTTTATTAGGATTAAACTAATTAATATAAAAGCAATAAGTTTGTTTATATATGACATGTTAATAATAATAATAATGATAATAATAATAATAATAATAATAATAATAATAAATCGAAGCCAAAGAAATTAAAGAGCACAAAATTTATATGATTCGGCTCTTGATTGTCTATGTTCGTAAAGAGAAATCAATTATTCACTATATGAGAAAATGTATTATAATAAAATTTTATCTCTCTTAAGTTGATCGAACTCAAACCTATAATTTATTGTATTTCCTCTTTCATATAAACCCGAATAATAACTCTCATCTCTCTAGAACTCCTAGAGAAAATTAACCAAAACTTACAAAGGTATTTTCCTAAAGTTCTTGAATGTTTTTCCACACCCATAAATACTCAAGCAAAAACTTAAACTTACAATTCATTACTCTTGTATATGCTTCATATCTTAAAGTTTTGAACTTGTTTATTTTTATAGACAACTTAAAGTTCCTACCAAGACTAGGAATACCATTCCAATAGGAATTCTTTTCCAAGTCTAATAACCAATCCTTAATCAAGTTTTATTGACTTATCATAATCCAAGTTTAACTCAGATTTTGAAAAGTCAATTCTCAGAATTCCACCTTGATTTGTGAATCGCATTAATCTTATTGGCCTAAATTTCCTAACTATACATATTCGAATAAAATTTTCGTAATGCATTCTAATTCTAAACATGAACAATATATCATTTGAAGTTAAAACCAGTCAATGACACTATCAACTCCAGAGAGAGACCAACCAGTCGATGACACTATCAACTCCAGAGAGAGACATCAATCTCTCTCCATCTAAATATTTAATCAAAATCATACTTTGATACCACTTGCTAGGAAAAATAACCAATAAGTACTTTAAAAAAAAAAATCAAAGCCAATGAAAATAAAGAGCACAAGATTTACATGGTCTAGCCCTTCATTGTCATTATATGAAAAGATAAAAATTACAATACAAATAAAATTATATCTCTCTTGATTTGATCAAAATCAAACTCATAATTTATTGTATTTGTCATCTCATATAAACTAGAAGAATAATTTTCACATCTATAAGACTTGAATGTTTTTCCATACCGAAGTAAAAACTTAAACTTGCAATTTCTAAGTTGTTCTTGTATTTATTTCTTTTGATTCATACCTTAAAATTCTGAACTTGTCTATATTTATAGGGGTAAATTACATAGATGGTACCTCAATGTTAAGATACGTAATAAAATGGTACTTAAATTTTAATTTGTAACATAAAAATACTTATTTTTTTAATTTTGTAATATAAAAATACTCTAACTTTGTTAATATACTTAAAGTTAGCAACACCATATCGCTCTTATTTTATTAATAATGAAAAATGGACAGAAAAAATTAAAATAAAATTAATGATGTGGAATTTGTTTACATTCTCTAATGAAAATATGAATTTAAATATATAGAAAAACCATATAACTCTTTCTAATCTCTGTTTAGAAGATATAAAATAGAAGATTAAAATCCCTAAACCAGAACCCTAACGAAAACACAACAAAAAGTTTCTCTGAATATTCCAAACAGATATTGAAACCCTAAAGTTCGATTGGAATCGATTTGTTGAACGATGAAGTCGAAAGCTTTTATCTCCTCTCCAACTGAAACCCCAAACTCCTGTTTGATCTGAAAGAAAATGTAAGATGTGTGAGAATAAAACAAAGAGAAACAAAGAAAATGTTTAGCAAATGGGAGATTGAAGAAACCCATTAATATGTATATAAATAATCTCAAATCAAC
>CATIWF010083129.1:0-55449 GCA_949630135.1 Balakata baccata
AGAAATTATAAAGGTATAAATTCTGAATTTTCTTTGGTTAAATTAGTTTTAATTGGCACATGAAAATCATTTGATTCGGGTTTTGAAAATTTTTATTTTCCGCTGCGTTATATGTATGTGATACATGATCAAAACCCTTCACTTTGAGGTGTCTAAAACTGAAGAGATCTTTGATTTCTTAGTCAAGAAAAAATTCATCAGTTTTCCTCCTGAGTACCAAGCACTATCCAAGAAGAAACTAAGGGTTAAGATCTACTATAAGTAGCATGACTCATGGAACCATAGCACAAACACTTGTTGGAGTTTTAGAAATGTGATACAAGATAGAATCAACAAAGGGATACTAAATTTTCCTAAGAAAAAGGAAGCTATGGTGATTAATGAAGACAAATTCCCCCTACGGCTTCAATGAATATAGTAATTTTTGACCTTAAATCCTTTTTGGATTCTAAGAAAAGAAGAGAAATAGAAAAGTTAGAACCTAACCCAAAAACTCGAAAGAACTTCTCATGCAGAAAAATCTAAGAAATCAGGTATATAAAAAAAGGGATCAGGCCTAACTAAGGTCGATTCTTGAAGGAAGGGTGCTCTAGAGCAAACACTCACCTTCATACACCAACATGTCCAGGGAGAGATGATAGAGTTATTCCAATTCCCAACTCCAGAAGGCAGCAAATGCTTGAAGTGTAATACCTTATATAATTAAAAATGCATTTATTCCCATGTCAATTTATCATTTGTAACAAAGAATAAGGTGGAATTGTGATCACATTGCAGGTATTTTTTTTTCATTTCATATTGCATAATATTTCACACACATTAATACCTCAAATGTTAATATCCAAATATTTTAAGTCATGAATTTAAGATTTATTATATATATTATTTCAAACTCTCTATATTTACATACATGCATACATTCACCTAAAATATAAATAATATGCTTTCATGCTCATGTGAAATATAAGGAGAAGGAATAGGGAGGCTCAACTAGTGACCTTTGATTCATAACTTCTAATATGCATTTCAAAATGAGCTTACTTTTTCTACCTGAAAAATAATACAATTTAGTGAGTTGCGACTCAGTGAGAATAACTATTAAATGCTTTTTAAAGTAACAAATAATACATAATAACAAATAATAATTATTATTATAATTATCACACATTTAATATTCCATTCCACTCATCAATTTTATATAGATATAAATAATATTAAATCATATAAACACTATCATTTATGCTTTGCCACTTTCTTTTTGTTGTAACCAAGCTAAACGGATATTGCCCCCAGTTTCCATGTAAACATTTGCCATGTGAATATTTGCATTTGCTAGCTAGTTTGATCATTTGTAATATTTGCACATTTATTAGGTTATTGGCCTTTTCTTTTGTATTTGATTGGGTCATATGCATTTTCTTTTACTTTACAATATCATTTAGCTAGTCACAATACCTTTTAAGTCCATATTCATATACATTTGCAACAATTTATTAGCCAACTATTACATTTGCATCATTTTTTTTTTTGCACAACATTTCATCCATTACAGTATATAAATTAGACAAATATATTTAACACAATTATGTCACAAATATAATCACAAGTAATAAATACATTTGATATAATCATATCACAAACATGCCCACAAATGATTCATCATCTCATTTTCAAGACCAAGTCATGACAATCATATAATACACATATTCACAAGTCATTTCATAATTTACATAGCAAGCAACATTCATTATGTACTAGAGAAATCATTTGATAATTAAACTCATATTTTGTTTGATGTCCAATTTTTAGCTTATTCTTTATCTCCTCCTTGTGGGTGACCAATTTACTTTGATCCTAATTGAAAGTATAATTGGTCAATTGATAACTAAATAAACTTAATATAACTTAATCAAGTTAATATGCATAGACTAATTAGGGTTTTTCCTATGTGGTAGTGCGATCTTTATAGATTATTAAGCCTATAACTTTTTCTATACTTGTCAAAATTATATGATTCTTTTGATTAAATTTAACATATAAGATTGTAACATATTAAAAATTTAGAATTTTTGGAGCATTGTACAATTTTTGGTGCTATTTCAAATTGTGTTTTGTTTTTTGCCCTTAGACAGTTTGAAGTCACCAATTTTGAAAATTCATAACTTACAATGTATAGATTATCTTATAGTGAAACTTTTAAGGAAATTATTAAGCAAAAATTGAACATTTTTCATGTTTACAACTTTTACTGATTCTGCTTCTAAAGATCTCAAATAATAGAGAACATGCAACTGACCTATAACAAGGTGACAATCAGACCAGTATTGTTTTTCAAGGTCATAATTTACAAAATATATAACATATTAAGATGCTATCTTTACCAACATGTACCCAAGACATAACTATAAAATTTTATATTTTGAAAACTGACCAGTTCGACCTATAAATAGTTCAAAATTGGCAACAAATTTACTAGACTTGCATAGGGTGCTAACATATAACTTAAGCAAGGAACAATCATGATTCCTTTTATCATAGCTCAACAACCACAACTGATATGAACCTGAAAATTGGTATACAGATAGATACATATGGATCTACAATTTTTATATTTGGAGTTATCTCAAATATAGTCTCTATCATATTGAAAAGAAAATAAAACTTGAGGTGACTTATCAAAGGTTTATACTCGGACCAGTCTGAGTTAGATGCCAATATCTCTTTCTATAGACCAAATCTTGTAAATATATTTTTATACCATAAATTTAAGATATAAATCCATAAGTTTTATGTTTTGTACTTTTCTAGAATCAGTATCTATGGGTATCAAAATTGAGTGCCAACCACTGTCTATTACAAATCCTAATCAGTCAAAATGAACATTTGGACAAGAAGAGATGATTACTTACCAATACCAAACTTATTAAGGTTGAATTTCCTGTAGAGCTTGTGTAAAATAAGGAAGAAAATATGGCTTTTGTGATGAGGGAAGAATAAGGAATGAGATGATAAAATGGGTAGGTAGATTGTGATAAGGCAAAGGTCATGCAAAGACAAAAAAGGCCAACTTAACCGATTTTCTATTTTGTCCATCCTCTTTTTTTTTTTTTTTTGCTATCTTTCTCTCTTTCATTATTATTATTATTATTATTATTATTATTATTATTATTATTATTATTATTATTATTATTATTATTATTATTATTATTATATACCTAGTTAATGCCAAAAATACTATCTAATCAAATAGTTTACTTTAATTAAATTTACTATGTCAAATTTTTATTTATTTTAATTCAATCATTTTATTCCATTTTATTTTAATCTCTTGCCATCCTCATTTAATTTATAACTAGACACGTGCAACTTAACATTATTGCAATAAACAGACACATAGCAAGTATGTCTCATAGGTATGTTCAAGCAAAAATGCATATGGCATGCATGTGTTTTATGTAAATTATATGCAATATGAACATGTCCAAATTAAATGCATCTAAAATGCATATGGGGAAAGGTTAAGGATGTTACATAAAGAGTGCCAATGCTCCATGAGACATTCAACCCTAGAAGTAGCTGAAGAAAGGTTGCTCAATAGGAGAAGATTTGTCGTGCCACCTCTAGTACTAGTAAGCCAAGAATGGCATCAAGTATAGCATAGGAAATTCCCCTAAAAACTAATAAGGACTCAAAAGATGATGTTACAGAGGTTAAATGCATATGAGAAAAGGAAGAGAATTGCTACTAAGGAAAGAGCAGAAGAAGAGATGGACTAACCAAATGAAGAGATTGAAAGAACTAAGTTTAATAGGAAGTCCATAAAGACTCAGAATCATTAGGAAGCTTTGATGAGGTGAAACCAGAGCTAAGAACCATCTAAATAGGTGGTGTTCCTATAACTCTTCAATGCAATGTTATATCACTAATACTTCCAAGTATACTCAAATCAAAGAAGGAGAATAGCATCAAGATGGAAGAAACAATGAGCTAACACTTACTAAGGGAGACAGTGGATTCAACAGTAAAGGAAGCAAAGAATAGACCGACTCAAATGACATTCCTAATTGCTCTCTAAGGTGGAAAGAAAGGTGTTGAGCTAAATAGGTTTTTGTTTGTTAGTAGGCCCAAGGGCTACTATATCAATAAACAAATATTCATGTTATCTTGTACCTATGAAAATCAATCAATAAAGTAGGCCTTAGGGCCACTTTTCTTTTGTTTCAATCAAAGTTCATAAATATTTCACAATCATCAAGAAAACAAGCATACCTAGAGGTAAGTCTAGTGCCATCTTAATCCACTAATGCAAATACATAGCTATAATCAAGCATCTTACATCAGTAAATAAATGCAAAAGTAGGCTCAGGGCCATTGTAATTCATCAATGCAATGTATGGTTATGGTTCCTTTTTGTGCTAATGCTATGTGATCTTAATCATCAACTCAATACATAAAACATGAAGCATATCAAGTTCACTACTTATAAGCCATAGTAAAACAAAACAGTACTAAAAGAAGCAAACCAACCTCAAGGCAATTAGAGCTCATCATCAGCACCAGGCAGAGAGGTCCCTGCAAAAGTTCTAGGTATTTGGCTTACCATTTTTGTTGACTCTTAAGCACTCATTAGCTAAAAACAAAAGCCCAATGAATTTTAAACAACCTATAGGCCGAATTTCCCACTGGAATTCAGGCCAATAATATTTCTTCTCATCACCTATTATCCAATAAAGTTGAAATTTGCAAGTTTTAGGCTATAGCATAATCATTCCAACCTAAAGACTAAGCAGACATTAGGGGGATTCATCTTTATTCTATAAGTAAACCTTACTAAACATATTCCATAGGACAAATTTAACATTTTCAGGCCAAAATTCATTACAACCTGATTCAGAAAAATTATTTGCCTAAGAAAATCTAGTTTTATCACATAGTAGACTCAGGGCATAATGCAGTATCAAGAAAGTAAGAGAATGAAAATTTACCTATAAGTTTCTTTCTAATGTAAACTTAGGGAAAGAATTTTCCAATAGAAAGTTTGATCACAGAAGCATAAAGTTGAGGGTTATTTGTTACAAGAAATCACAAAGTATATATATATATATACAGTATACAGAAATTATTTTCAAGGCTACACCCAACAATATTTTACAAATCAAACAATCTAGAAAGCCATATAGAGTATAGTTTTTTCAAGAAATCAAAAGGCTTACTTATTGAAGATTGAGTCAATAGAGTGTGATTCAATGAAGGTTGGGCCTCAATGGTTAGGGACTAATGAAACCCACACGATGTTGGATAAAGGAGTTCACGCGATTAGTGGTTTGGGTTTTCTTGGTATCGACATTTTGGGCTGTTTTAGTTAGGTAGTGTTAATGACGAGATAAGTCTCTTCTTTGTGAATGGTAGCTCAGTGATGATAGGGGTGACATGTTAGTATCAGGTGGTGACAGGATGGATCTCTTCTTTGAGGCACGGTCTTTGTATCGATTGAATTTCTTCGGCTTCATGTAAGATGGCTTTGAAGTGTTAGTAGTCGGCAATGGTGAGGTGTGTTAGTGGGGAATGAGGAGGGGGGGTCAATCTCTTTTGGGCAAAATTATGAAAGGGGGGAGATGGGTCTTGTTGGCTTAAGGAAGATAAAGAGGTTGAAGAAGAAAAGAAGAAATTGGGTTTTGGAAGAGAAAATGAGGGAGGATTGAATTTGAATTTAATTAGGACTTTCTCTTGGGGAATAAGTCTTTGGCTTCTCTAATACTCTAGTTTAGCTTTCTTCCACCTTTAGAACTCTAACTCTAGAGAGGAGAAGAAAACTTTAGGCCTCATGATAAATGACAAAATGAAGAAGCCTAGAGAATTAAGGTAATTTATATCCATACAACTATGGCTCATGGCCATACTATATACAAGGCCAATTGTTTCACCATATTTTTGTTATAGTCCTAATTGGTTAAGGCCTAAGCCTATGACAAGAATTAGAGCCTAAGTCCATAGAAGAGGTAGAGCAATTCATGAAATGATCATATATTTTGAGGAGACACAGTCTAAATCCCTAGAGAATAGGGGCACTATAGATACAGTTGAGTAGAAAATGGATAAAATGGAAGAAATACTTACTATAACATGATACACTATGGCAGTTAGGAAAGTGGAGCGGTTGCAAAAAAGTAGAGATCATGGGTAACAAATAGTTTGGCTCTAATGCAATAAAAGAATAGAGCATTCACAGAAGAAGGGTGAGCCAATCATCAATGAATCAATAATTAAACACTCAACAACTTAATTTCAATCAAATTCTCACAAATTTCAACTAGCATAAATCTTGTTTTAGCATTAGCTTTAGTCATTTTAGCTTTAATTCAAAATCATTGTAGCTCATTAATTTTACTTTCATCAGTAAAATTATTTTATTCAACTTTTGCCTTCATTCAAGATTTGTTTTCTTCAATTTATTTAGTTGATTACTAGCTCAATTTTCTTTCATTACTATCAATATTATTTGCTCAACAATTCAATTCCAGTAGTAACTAAATTTAAGCATACTCTTAAGGAAACTTAGGAACTCACACTCATTTGATTAGAAGTCATCCTTAGGAGCAATTTTCATTTTTTAGTTTGGAAAATACTTTAACTTTCCTAGCATGCTCACATTCATTTACACCAACTTATTTTTTGGTACTCCCATTTACTAAGATTGCTAACACTATTTAATAAGCATTTTTTCAAAATTTTTAAAGCACATTTTAAGGTATTTTAGAATGAAAAGTGTGCAAAATGTAAAAGTTTATGTAAAAATTAATGAAATATAAATAGTTATGGAATGATTAATATAAGCAATATGTTTTGCTCCTAATATGTGATTAATATATATTGATTTATTGAATGATTCATTAGACAATGTGTATATTTTGTTGGATTTATTTATATTTATGTATATTTTTCAATGTGTTTTTATGTAAAAATATACACATGTGATTTTTTGGGAAATATTAAGTTGGTAGATTTGTTGATCTCAACTAATATAATGATTAGCGCTTGTCCAAATTAAACAATGATAAATAGACTATGTCTATGAGAATCGATTGGATTGTGTAATAATATTTTTGTTTTTAATGCTTATGTTAGGTTATTATTGATTAATTTAGGACATTGTGACATGAAATAATATGTATGGACATAAATTGTGCTAAATCTAATTGTGATCATTATTCTAATTAGCTAAAATGGCTGCTACGAAAAACATAGTTGCTGACTTGAATCGAAAAGATAAGTTAAACGATAATAATTATGATATATCGCATCGCAAGATTCATTATCTCATAGAAGAGCAAGAAATGTTGGAAATTATCACACAACCGATGACTGAACCTAAACATGTAAGAACTACTCAACATAGGCAAGATATGGAGGCATATCAAGCCTATAAATGCAATGATAGAGTTGCATGCATACTAATGTTGTGCAACATGAGAAACGACTTAATGCTATGCTTTGAGAAGCACTAGCATCGCTCAACCCTAGCAATTTGGGATTTGTAAAGATCCAGTTTAGTGGAACCTTAACCACAAGGCTTTGTTAGTTGACTCTGAAATTTGATGTCTATAAGAAAAATCCTAATCATACAATAAGGTAGCACCTAATAGTCATGTCCAACATGATAAGTGAATTGAAAGTTGTTGACCATGAGTTGATTGATAAGCAACAGGTCCAAGTTGTCATACGTTCTCTTCCAAATATCTAGGAACACATGCATGTCCATCTTACCCACTAGGGAGGCTTATATGATTGTGTCCAAAGGTGGTTTGGGCTCTGTTCAAAAGAAGGGTAAAGGCAATAGGGAAGGCAAGGGAGGCAATGAAGCCAATTTTAGTGGAAACAAACATAAAGGAGGTAAACGGGGTGGCAAGAAAATCAAAAATATGAATTGCTTCAATTGTGGAAAGCCTTATCACTTTTCTTGTGATTGCACTAAAACAAAGGTATTGTATGATCAAATTTAACCCTTTGACTTATATGCTAGTTGTTGTTTGTATTGGCTGAAATTGTTCCTTATTGGAGTGTAGATTCAGCAAACCGACCATATAGCGAGGGATCAAAATGCCTTTATGGAATTTTGTCATATTCCAAAAAAAAAAAGTAGAAGTATCTATATAAGGAACAATTCTTTAGCTAATGTGCTTGGGATCAGTACTTAAAAGATGGTGCTATGAGGTGGTCGCACACTTTATTTCCATGATGTGCTTTATGCTCATAATGTTCGACGAAATTTAGTATATGTTAATGTTATGCTAGGACTTGGTTTTAAAATTGTACTTGATCAATGTTATGTGCAATTACTTTTGGATGATATCTATTATAGCTCTAGATATTTGCTAAATAGTTTTATGGTGTTTGACACTATTTTTATGGATATGAATACATTTGTATTTGCTATTGGCAATTGCAATAATATTTTATTAAATGATGATGTTAATTAGCAAACTAGATTAGGACACATTGGGCAAGATTACTGGTCTTTTAAGTTCAGTTGAGATAAGAGATTTGCCTATTTATAAGCATTGTCTAGCTAGAAAAGCAACAAGATTATGGTTTGGCAAAGCCAAAAGAGCCATATTTTCTTTACAACTTATCCATTCTAACATTTGTTACCCAATGAATGTGAGAGCAAGACATGACGCTCATTATTTCATCACTTTTATAGATGATTTCACCATATACTATGACATTTATTTAATCTCCCATAAGTCTAAAGCATTGAATTGCTTCATAAACTATAGTAGATTGGTTGAGAATCAATTAATTGTGAATATTAAACCATTAAGGATTGAATGATGATGTGAATATATATCCAATTTATTTAAAAGTTATTGTGATGATAAGGGTATAGCTAGCTAAATATTTCTTTCACTTTATAACAAATTGGAGTAGTAGAAATAAGGAATAAAATTGTATTGGATATGGTTAGGTCAATAATAATGTAAGCTAATTTGCCTATTTCCTTTTAGGGAGATGTGCTACTCACTGCGGCCTACATTCTTAATTGTATGCCATCAAAGTCTATTCCTTCTACCCCATATGAATTATGGAAAGGCGAAAAGCCTGACTTAAGTAATATTTGCCCATGGGGTTGCCCGACTTATATTTATAACACTTCTTATGAATATGAGAAATTTGGTCTGAGGGGGAAGAAATGTATTTTCATAAAAATCTCAGAATTCTCAAAAGGATATGTATTTTAGGGGGAAGATGCCAATGGATAGGTAATAAAAATTTAGTAATGAGATATCATTTTCTTAGAAGAGAACTTTCTTAAAAGAGGTGAGTAAAATAGGAGTTTCCAAAACTAGTAGGAGCGTAAGAATGATTGTTTCAGCTCTGACAAAGTAAGATGATATGGAATATCATACTCCTCCTAAAGCTAGTAGGAATGATAAGTCACTAGATTATATTCCTATGTAGCAATATCATAAGCAATCTCAATCTAGACATAGTAATCATGAAGAATTCTCCATCGTTGATTTGAGATTGAGGGGGAAGCTTATATGATTGCTCCAAATGAAAAAAAGCCAAAATAGTACAATAACCTCTTTTTGGTTCTAAAGCTAAGGAATGGATTAAAGTTATGGAAGAGGAAATGTATTTGATAAAATGTAACAAAGTTTAGGATTTGGTTGATTTACTGCTAAATCATAAGACCATTAGGAACAAGTCGATTCTCAAAATTAAACGTAAGGCAGGTAGGATAGTTGAAGACATAAAGTTCGATTAGTAGCCAAGGGTTACGCACAAGAGGAAATTGACAATGAAAGGACATTCTCAATTGTGGTCTCATTCTAGCTATTGTGGTATAAGAGGGTTTATAATTATATCAAATGGACGTTAAAATTGCTTTTCTCAATGGAGAACTAAATGAAGAGATCTATATGGATCAACCATTAGGCTTCGATGTTAAAGGATAAGAGGCAAAGTTTGCAAACTCAAAAGATCCATTTATGATCTTAAGCAAGCATCAAGACAATAAAACATCAAATTTCATCAAGCCATGTTAAAGGATGGCTTTACGATAATGGAGGAAGACCATTGTGTGCATATTAAATGTTCAAATAGTGGTTCATAATTTTGTCTTTGTATGTCAATGACATATTGATAGCTGGAAATGATAAGAAGTTGATTGATGTTACTAAATAATGATTATTATTGAACTTCAAAATGAAAGACATGGGTGAGGCTAACTATGTGCTAGGTGTTAAGATCCTTATGGATCACTCGAAAAGGCTTATGTTCCTTCTTAGGGGACTTATATTAAAAAGATGTTAAAGCATTACCATATGCATGATTACATGCCTATGGATACCCTTGTCGAAAGGAATATGAGCCTTAGTCTTGATATGTACCCTAAGACATCTTATAAAAAAGAATGAATGTCCAAAGTACCTTACTTTAGCATTGTTCTATACTACAAATCAATTTCTAGATATGCATTCTGGCTCAATGATTGTGCAATTTCATGAAGTAGCAAGAAGTAGCCTCATATAGCTTTATTGACGATGGAAGCTTAATATATAGCATGTTCCTCGGCTTTACAAGAGGCAATTTGGTTGAGAAGGTTTTTGCAGCACTTAAAAATTGTTAAGTTAGCATCTGACATATGACAATTTACTACGATAGCATGGCTGCATTAACCTATACTAAGGATTCAAAGTATCATGGGAAGACAAAACATATCCATATTAGATATCACTATATTAGAGATATGATCATATAAAAGGAAGTGGTATTGAAACACATTCCTATGAGTAAAATAGTAGTAGATCCATTTACCAATCCAATAGTTAGAGATGCATTTTTTAGACATGTGAAATCCTTAGGCTTATGTAAGATGTAATCAACTTGTATATGTTGATAGACCACTTGTATTTTACATTCAATGATATGAAGTGCATTTCGCATGATTTTCTTGTTTTACAATTATTTCTATTATATGAATATGTTAGGAATGCCAATTTGCATAATTCGATGAAGTATGTCGATAGGCTTAAATTGAATCTCTTATATGAGCAATCGCTTATAGCGCTATGTAACGAGTAGAGATGAGACCAAAGTTTGGATGACTAAGATGCAGTAGGAGCGGTTTTAGTCAAATTATTACATAAATGGTCACCTTAATGATTATTTAGATAAGATTCTTCATATATATAAGAATCGACATGAATGACTTCCCCACCATTCATGTATCTATTAGAAGCTGAGTGTGAAACTTGATGTTTGACATTGTTGAATGCGTAGATAAAAGTTTCAAGTTTGATGCTTTCAAAGCGATAAGACTAAGACTCATATGGTGTTATTTATTTTATGATAAAGATAGAAACATACACTCTTTTATCTTCGACAAGAAAAGAGTTGCTCCATTATAGCATGCATTTCATACTAGATGTGCTAGACAACCTATTAGGAAGTGAAAGAATCGATCCTTGTTTCTTCACTATGTGAGATGTAGAAATCCTGAATACGAATTTCATTATTACTACCCTTTGTGACTTTTGACTATATTATAAAGTGATGAATAAATGTTGGCTATCTTAGGAAGCATGGTTCGACTTAATGGAACACTTCTAGAAAAGTGAGTTAATTCAAATTCGATTGGTAAGAGGGCAAAAGAGGATTTTTGCTTATACACTTGCTACTTATATTCACCAGTATGAGTTATTTCGCTTGATAAAGCTTGAAATAACTTAAAGTACTAAGTAATTGTAAGAGTGATTTGATTATGAATTCTTAAAGGATTGAATGATACTTGATCATGTGTATATATTCATTCATCTATATGAATGATTCTCCATTTTAATCTGAGCTATAATGATGACATTTTTGGGATGAGACAAGCCCACAATGGGTGAGTGAGAGATATTGGATTTAGTATCAATTTGGGCTGCCAATGTAGGCTTAACCCAACCTAAGACCCTAGCAAATAATATATATGGAGAAGTTAATTCAAGATCAAATAACTACCCTTTAGAAGTGTAATGCCTACAAATAGGGCTTAGTTGTAACCAAGAATACGTGGCATAATAAGAGTATATGAATTTGATTCGAGATAATATAAATGAGTTATAAGAGGATCTATGGTAAATTGATGATGCATTAGAGGTATTTAAGCTTCACTTGTAACACTCATAATTTAGAGCCTAGAATTAATATGGTCTATGGAGGTATTTTAGTAATATAAAATGGATCTAATTGGCTTAGTAGAATAAAAAGTTTTTCAGGATAGTGTCCCGCTCAGGACCAAAGTGTCATGGTTAAGAGAGGTATTTCACTCGCAACCCTGAGTTTCCACCTCAGGATTCGAGTCTAGATTGCATGTTATAAATATGCATTTTTACACTCCTTTTCGTTTTTATCAGAACCCTAGCTGCCTCCCCACACTATAGCATGAACAAAAAACCTCTCTTTCACACCCTATTGATTGTCCCTTGATTAAACACAAGAAAACACAATTGAGATTGATCTTATCAAAGATTAAACAAGGGTTTTTGGTGTTTTTCTCAAGAACACGAGTTTGCTTCTGAACAGCCCTAGAAATCGAGTTCTCCACCTGTGTTCTTGTTATTCTAAAGGTAGTTCAATAAGTATTTTGATCTCCTATCACTCTTGGGTCGGTTTTATCTATTATTATCATATGAAGTTAGGGTTTTTCTGATGTTTCGATAAGGTCCCATTAGAACAAAATAAATAGAACAGTAAGAGCGAGAGTTTTCGGCTCTATAATTGAGGTTTATACATATAATCATATTTATTCGCTTTCTGGCTACATGTTTGCTAGTGCCTAAGTATTTTGGATGTTATGTCTCTGTTGAATGCCATGAACCTTGAACTGAATGGGTTGGAATTGATTATATGGATTAAAGACATGACTTATTCATGATTTTCACGTTTAAAATGGTATAATAAGAATTAAATGGATTATGGATTGATATGATGATAATACGGTATGTTTAAATGATTTATGATGTTCTGGAATTGGTGTTGTGCCTTTTGAATCAAGAGAATTGGAGTTAGCATGTGAAATTTGAGTTTTCATATTGCTAGAGAATTTAGGTCTCTCCTAGTAGGGAGAATGGAGTCCTGGTCGAAACTTATTCATCCCCAGGCCTACACAATCTTGTAATGGGCATGATTGGCAGCATCAATGTTGCATCATGCTAAAGTTCAGACATGCTCGTATGCAAGTGTATGATACTAAATATGATAATATGGAAACATATGTCTTGTCTATCATGATATTAAATGGGGAAAACATGAATATGTGATAATTTAATTAGATATGATGATAAAAATAGTCTTATGTTTTGTGACATGGCATGAGATAGATGGATGTGTATATGATGATACATGTACTATGATGTGATATGTTGCTATGCGATACCATGGGAATGCTATTTTGATCTTGGGATATTACTCATGCGAATAAAGAAAAAGACTTAAATGCCCTTACTCGTACTAAGATTGACTATAAGATAGATGATATGCCATTGAGGGTGGTTATGGTACCATAGATCTATTTCATGATTATATTTTTGGGCAAGGTAGCTTCAACTCTGAAAGCGCCCTTAGCCCATTATGCTAGCAATCATTTAACTTTTTTTTGTCAAGTTGGCTTTAGCTCCGAGAGCGCACTTGACTTAGATACAGATTTAGACAGTCATGGTTAGGTGGGTAGGGTGGCTTCAGCTCCGAGAGCACCCCTTGTATCTGATAGTCTAGTATTGAGTATTTGGGCAATTAAATGGATAAACGGGATAAAGAAAATAGTTTTACACATTACAAGGAATGGCTTCTGCTTACAAAGTACGCTACTATTATTGTTTAATGGATTGATTGACATGATCACATGACTATGATTAACATGAATAGAAATATTAAGAGCCATGTTATACCTTGAATTATATGGATGGAATTGTATGGCATGTATGATAGAATTTATATGATTATATGTACCACTGAGCTTGGATAGCTTAGTATGTAGGTGTTCCTGTACGCAGGTCTAGAGCTGTAAGGAGAGTTGACATAGAGAAGCCAAATATGTCAGAGCATCCAGATTTAAGGTCATCTCATATTTTATGCATTTTCCATTATTCGTGCAATTGGAATAATTGGTTGTTTGTTTTAATATGGATTAGGGATTATGAATTTGAGGGTCTGAACTATGTATGATTGTGTTATTTTTAGGAGCATTTAGCCCTGGTTTACAAACCTTATAGTTTTAGCTTATTATCTATGTATGGACTCATGGTGTTTATTTATATGGATATATGTTGCTATAGATGATCAAATGATTGTTATTGTAATATGTTTAAATGGTAAAGGCAAGAAAGGAATAAATGGGATATAAATTGATAGTGAGCATGTGGTAGCACTCCTTTGTAGAGCAGTTTAGTATGTTGGGTGTTACATCACATGAGGTATATAGTTAGATTTGGGTCTTTAGCTTTGAAAAGGAATGAAGAAGAATAAAATATTAAAGGAGTCATGCCCATGATTGAGAAAGTCATGGCTGTGACTATCAAGGCTTAAGGTTTTCTAGACATTTTAATGTGTCACACCCATGACTAAAGCAGTCACAACCGCAACTGACCTAGTATAAATAGTTTGAGCTCCGTTTATTTCATTCTAACTGAGCCATTAAAGTCCCAAAACCCTAGTATCAGCCTAAATCTCTAAAACCTTATCTTCCACTTTATTTTTGAAGCCTTATAAGCCTCTAAACATGAAATCAACCATCAAAGATCAAGATTTGAGTATGGATTTGGCAGTTCTACCAAGGAAGGTGAAGGAGATAGTGAGAGAAAGTTAGGAGCTTGAGAAAGCTAAGTTCCCCCATCAAATTAACATTATTTTCCTCCTTTTGTTGATAAGATTTTATGTTTTTCCTCTTTTTTTAACAAATTTATGGTTTATTGATGCCTTACACCCAAAATAGGTAGAAATCAATTTGTAATAGGTATGTAAGAGATGAACCCTTTGGGTATGCTTAGGGAAAATCTCCCTTAGAGCTATATGATGATGCTAAATATGTTTTAGAGATGGATTTAAAAAGAAATAACCTAGATTGAAGATTTTAAGTTAGGGTTTTGTGTTATATGGCTTTATGTCTAAATATAGCTTGAGTTGATGAGAGATAGTTATGATTGTGTATAGGAGATGCCTTTGGAATGTGGAATCATCCACTAAGGAAGCTAAGCAAGCTTAAAGCTTGGATTTTGAGTTGGCTCCATAAGAGGTAAGTACACATTTGCATATTTACTTGCTATATAGCATGAAAAGGTGTTAAACAATATGTTAACAAAAAAATGATCAGTAATTATGATGTAAATGAGAACATGTAATCAATTATTTATTCCTATAGGCTATGATAGATATACATAAGAATGAAATATAAGCTAAAATAAGAGATCAGTAAAATAATAATATGTAGAATGGTATATTTAACAGCTAATGAAAACAATTATACTAATTAATGATTATGTGTGTTTGGCAAGGTAATGCCTTGGAACTTGAATTACATCTAAACCTTAACCAATTGGTTAAAAGTGAAACAATATACTTGGCTTAAGAAATAGCATTAACTAACATATAGAAAATTATAAATGAGATATGGCACTTGAATTTAATAAAGAGGGCCTTAATGAACTAAAGATGATATTTATGAGTTATGTATGGGTTTATACATATGTAATACAGAAATAGACAAGTAATTGTGATATGAATGTGGTAACTATATTTGGGTATGTAAACTTAGATTATAAAGCATTATCATGGTACATGAGATGCTTGAAAAGGATGTTTAAAGAGGTAAGCCCCTCATCTTGCAAAACTTGGGATTTAAACGTTTTGTGGCAAATTATGAGATTGACTAATGGTATGTAAAATTTGAATCCATGTGTTAAATGAATTATTTATATGCTTAAATGATGTTTTGTATGACACGACATGATTGGAGCTTACTTGTATGATGAGTTATGGCATTTAAAGAGTAGTGGGAATCTGACATGGCATGAGTAAGGGTATGACTAGTTAATTTGAGTATGTTGGCATGCATAATTAATAAATGAACATAAGTGTGTTGATTATGCATTAATTGCAAGTAGCATATGTTTAATTGGTGGTTGGGCATGGCTGTGGACACTAAAATATGGGTTATAGGTTATGAAATTTTATTGAAATTGGTGGGTTATGATTATGTGAGTGATTATACCTTGAAAGAAAGGTTTAAAACTTGAAAAATTGAAGAAAAATAGAAGGTTTAAAACTTGGAAAATAGAAGAAAAATAGCCACACCCGTGATTAATGATCCAAAATGATACAGAATGATTCACCACCTAAGTCACAACCAGGGTCACCACCTAAACATGAGTCATGCTCGTGACTCAAATTGTCATGACCATGACACTATCATATAAGAAATTTTATGTGTTTTTCTAAAATTCGCAATAGTGAGTTAAGTATGCCAACATCTTATATATATATATATATAATGGAATATCACATGATCACATGACTTTAAACATGAAAATGCATTAGTTATGCATATGTAAGATGCATGTTGATTACCACATATGTGATTATATACTATGAATATTGATAATGTCATATGAGTACAAGATGGAAAATGAAAATTTATAAGGTAATAAATGTTCATTTCTCAACTTGAGGACTATGTTTAGGTAAATGATCATTATTAAGGGGTTAAGCGATACTTATCAACAACCCTATGAGTGAGGACATGGTGGTTTAAACTCGGAGAGCACCCCTATTCTTAGTACTCATATATATGATGTTATACTCAGTCAGGTTGTCTATAAGTGAAGTGTGGAAATTAATTAAATGATGGAAGGGTCATAGTAAGAAAACTAATATGATGTGTCAAAAATTTGTTTATGGATTTGGTATGTTTATCCTTTTATGACGTACATATATGATAATGAATGCAAATATGCTTGAAATTCATTGAATAATGATATATGAATAAGATGTGGAATTAATGGATGAGAAAGACTGGTGGTCAACTCATTTGGCAATTTTAATTAAAAAGGCTTAAATTACTAGGGGTCCAGCTCACTTCTATAATTGATATACTCTCAAGCCTCCGAGAAGTAAATACGTGATTGGTAATTGAGGTATAAAAGAACCATTGAGCGGTTTAACTTGGGAATAACTACACCAGAATCTAGATATGTATTATTATGAGTTATTAGGATATTAAAATAAAGAAAAATATATGTAATCTATGATTTTGTTAAGCAAGTGTATGGGATGTACATGTAATTCCAATATGGATATTAAACATATGCCTTGACATTATCATACTCATATGATTTGAAAATGATTGTGTTACTAATTTTACATGTCATAGAATATGTGATTATATGTTAAGTTTGATCTGCATGTGTATTACTAAGCTATGAGTAGTTTAACATATTTTTCTTATGCATGTAGATTATAGAGCCAATATATAAAGGATGTAATAGTTGATAGCGAATGTGCCAAAGCTCATACAGAGGAGACCGTGTGTACCAAATATGGGCCGGGCATTTATTTTAGTAATCTTTCTAGAAAAGTAATTGATTATGTTTGTTATCTTATAATCATGTTAAAAAAAAAAAGGAAAAGGAGATGGCTCAACTGGACATAGTTGAGATGTATGATTTAAGGGCCTTATGGGCCCAAGCTAGAATATGGACTGTGGTTAAATAGGTAAACAAGAGCTAATGATAACTAATACAAGGTATATTTGATAAGTCAAACAGGAAAGTCTAATCGAATATACATGCATAGAATATGATAATAATTTATATAAGAATATTAAAATTTGAACATATTTATAGCTACTCACCTTGTAGCACTTTTTATGTATTATGGGAGATACTTCTCATTAAAGGAAGAATGTATAAAATGTATTTTTCTCTTATTCTCACTCTGTAATTCTCTAAAAAAATTTAATCTCCCAAATCCATTCAGAGATCAAAGAGGTTCATGCCTTGAAATTGAGTTTGTTTTGATAATTCGACTCCTCTAAGGCATTAAAAACACACCAAATTTCATTATATAGGTAATTTTCTGTTACATAAAAAATCTTAGAATGTATATATATATATAGAGAGAGAGAGATTTAATCTAAATGTTTAATATAATAAGATCCTTTAAAATATATATTTTACTCTCTAATTTTATATATAATTTCTTTTTACTCTTCCAATTCAATGATTTTAGCTTTGTAATTGCATATAAACAATAATGAGATTTTTTTTTAATGATAACTATTAATATTATAAAAGTATCAATAAGTTACTTCGTTTGTTAATAAAAAGGAAGAAGGAGAAAAAAGAGTTATAATAAATTATTTATCTTTATAGATGTCTATATAATAAGATAATTGCACCGACAATCACTTAACTTTACGTGAATTGCTAAAAAATCATAATAGAATTTTTTGTCTCAAAAAATTACAAAATTGTATTTTTCTCGATTAACTTTCCAGTATAGGTAACTAGAAAGCTGATGTGGCAACTAATGTGGCATTGGATTTTTGTCATATCATGTCACGTACTATCCACAAAGATGGAACATCAACAACTTAAAAATAAAAAATTGTCATTTCAACTTCCATGTGGTAGCACAGCTGGAAAAAGATGCTATGTTAGGATTTATTTTATCAGTAGTCACTAAACTTTATTTTTGTCCCAATAAAAATGACAACTTTATTTTCATTTCACTTAAATAACTTCCAGCTAAATGTGATTAATAGACAACTGGAAATCTGACCTAGGAGCTGATATGACACTTATTCTTTGCATGAACTCCATGGACATTAACTCTGCCACTTGATTCATTTTCTCTTGGCCAACCAGCTTGGAAAACTAGGGTAAATCGTCCAACACTATATCAAAGAAACCCCGTTGTCAAAGCTAACATGAATCATGATTTTTAGAAAGAAAACAAAGAATTCTAAATTTTGGCAAAAATCTGGTGCTACATCTAGGGATGGCAATGGGTAGGGTACCCGCGAAAAATGTCTTATCCAAATTCAAACCTGATTATATATACACTTACCCTACCTATCCCAAATCCGATTAGTATTACCCGTTTAATTACCCTAACTCATTTAATTACCCGTTTATCATTAAAAATTTTAAAATAAAATAAAATTCAAACTAAATACATAATTAAAAATTAATAAAAATATATAAACAATCTATTATAAATTACTATAAAATCTAATAAAACAAACAAAATAAAAATTCAACACATTTAAATTAAAATAATTCATCAAATCGTATAAAAATAACATTAAAACAATAAAATTTAAATATTTTACATTATGATAGAAAAATTATATTTCAAAATTTCAACTTCCATTACATTTTTAGTTCAACAACATATAAAAAATAATTAATTATATCATTACATTTAATAAATTACAATAAAATAAATCTTATATATATATACATACTCGAGAATCTCTATCCGTCCCAAAACCCTAATAGAATTACCTATTAAGATTTAAACGGATTTAAATTGAGCAAATATCCACAAAACATGTACCTGTTGTCATCCTTAATTGAAATACACATAATTTATGTCATTATTATTGTTTTACTTGGTTAGAGACAAAAAAAAATATTATGACCATATTTAAAAAAAAAACGAATACAATCAATTAGGAACGCACCAAATGACATAAATAAAAGACATTTCAATACATTCAAATTTCCAATCTTCTTAACGATTATTTCAGACAGCATTTACCAAAAGGCAGGGTGATGCACTGTTAGTTTTTAAAAAGCTTATTTATGTCTATTGAAATTAAAATCTCATGGAATTTTCAGTAATTTGTTCTATCCAAAATCAAGAAAACAAGCCTTGATTTTGTTTTCTTAGACGAACCAGACAAGCAAAACAAGGTGTAACAGAGCATTTCAGAATATGCTTAAACACTTCAATGGTAACAACAAACACTAGCTTTATTCAGAAATTCATTTACCATTGCATAAATATAAATTATGGATGAATTGCTAACCATTCTGTCAATATAGAACTTGAAAAAAGAATGAAAAATGAAGCAACCCAATCTCTAAGGCAGTACAGCTATCCGGGAATTAGTTCCATACATAAGTTGATTTAATCTCTAGTCATACACTTTACCAGGTCCAAAATACGACAGAAGTCGAAGAAAAGAGAAGATTCTTTACCCTCTAGACCGTCACGGTGGTGCCGGTTGCTACCAGCTAGATTATTACATGGACTCCCACCAACCACAAGATCAAATCCACCGAAGGAATTCATCAATTGCTCTAACCGGTCAGCGTTTAGTTGTTGGACATCTGGAAAGTCGATCAGATTTCCTGTCTGGTTGGTTTGCTCCCACCAGCACCTCAGAATATTCCTATTCACTTCTGAGATCTCAACTGACACAACGTTCTTCAGACGAATACCAAGCCGATGAAGAGCAACTTCTGCACCACCAATCCCAGAGAAAAGAGAGAGAACATTGATGCCTCCGGGGAACATTTCTTTCAGAACAGATAGATGATAGGCAACAGTGTCAACCTGAAAAGTTCAGACAAAGAAAAATGCCACTCGCAGGAGGTAATTGAGAATAATATAAAAGCATAAAAAACACAATTTTTGAACGTAGAACAACGGATAAAAAGAATAAAGCAGCAACAAATTAGAGAAAAAATTTAAAGAAAGTAATCCAAAAGGAATAACTGCCACATTATAAAAATTTGAAAGACAGCCAAGGATTATGTAATAATCTCACCTGGAATGAGTTACCAAGTGATTTGTATCTATCAGTCCTACTTATTCCACCTCCCCTTGTGTGGTTCCTTGGGAAACCCAAAAGCATCTCTACTTCGTCGGGTTCAAGTGGCGCGACTTTATTCCTGCCAACCCACACAAGATTCCATTTGCGGCATTCATCAAGAACAAATTTCTGCACACCGAGAGGTGGTTCTCCCTCATAAGCCTCAAGGGCTTTGCGGATCCTCTCAGTCAGTTTTGCACTTCCAATGCAAGTTTGTAAGCAATTTAGCTGTGTCCTTTGGTCCCATGAAGGCCACCATCTCTTTGTCAATGGTAGTGCCTCATGTATAGTTTGTGGGGGTAATGGAAGAAGGGGAAATCTGTTGTGAATAGGAAAATTATGAACATAGCCCCTTTTCCTTGCTGCAGCGCAAAAATGTTTTGAATCAACAAATTCTGGTTCAACATCATATAAGAATCTTGAGATTGTGTTCCAAACCCCTTTAGGAGCAAGTGCTACATTCTCATAATAAAAATAGGGAGGCCCAGTGGCAGCTTCTGGTAGTGTTCTATGAGTTACAACTGCTGGCTCAGTGGGGACTCCAAATCCAATCATTGGATTTGGGAGTCGAAGCATCTCATCGTCTCTGTGCAGCAGCTTCATATCCAACCTCATTTGTTTTTTCTTTTTCCACATATCATATTCATAAAAACACCTCTTTTTGTGTTTAGGGTAATCAGCATCAAAGTGCCTGATCCTTGGCTGTTAAATTGAAGGAACATCATAAAACAAAATTAAAACAGAACATCCGACTTCTAACAAATACTAGATCTGAATCATATATAGTGCCAGGTCTGATAAGGACTTAAATTAGTAATTTAACCTAAATAAAACAAAGAGTAGCAGTTGAATTGATCCTTGGCTGTTAAATTGAAGGAACATCATTAAACAAAATTAAAACAGAACATCCAACTTCGAACAAATACTAAATCTGAATCATATACACTGCCACGTCTAATATAGGTTAAATGAATATAGTGCGTGGTCTTGTAAGGACTTAGACAAGTAATTTAACCTAACTAAAACAAAGAGTAGCAGTAACCATCACTACTGTATTGGAGACAATACAGAAAAGGCACTTTATACTCCTTAATCACGAGTTTAATCAATATGCCATGTTTCCCACGTAATGATAATAGTCACTGCTACCCTTTTATAGGTGATAGGAAAATGTCATTGATTACCTATATAGGAGATAAATCCTTTGTGTGAAAAAAAAAATGATTGGACAAGGTCATGGATACTTGACTAAAGGGCTAAAAATTTCATTAATTTCTACTTCAGCTTTGTTCTCTATTTAGAGGAATCTAGGTTTTTTTTTAAGAACAGTTTGAATTACGGGAAATAGATTACCTTCTCTTCTGGAAAGGAAGCATCAGCGGCCTTTGCCATTTGAGCAGCACAGATGAAATCCGTAAGCTCTGCAATTGTGGCATGTGGTCCTGCGACATTTAAACATTATATTAAGGAAACAGCGAGACAATATCATAAGAAATATAAAACTCAAAACAACTCATAAAGCCAGCTTGTTTGCTCACCAGTTATGTCACATCAAGAAACCTAACAGTGTACTTTCACATGCAGGGTAGCATATATCAACAAGACAGTGATGGAACTAAGTATATCAGTGCAACGTTGAACAGCATCTAAATGACCAACTATTTGCTAGAATACCTCCTATCAAGTAGAAATGTCAAACATGACCTATTTAATAGAATTGTTGAAGTAATTTCAGTGGTGAGCACTTCCTTATTGTTACTATGCAAAACTACTAGTTCAGCTTAGAGATTTGGCTTGTAATGGTTAAAAAGAGATTGATTAAGGAACAAAAGTTAAATAAATCACAATCCATAAAAAGAGAATTAACTACAGAATTTTAGAAGGATTTAAATCACAAATGTGGAATTGACTCGTGAGGACCTCTTTCCTTACGGAAAGATTTATACATGCAAAATCAAAATATTTGTAGCCAAAAATAGATCTCAAATATAAAAATAGAAACATGAAAAAGTCCAAGAACCTAGCACCAAGCAGTTTTATATATTTGAAAGCAATACACATTATTTACATACATGGCCAAAAACAAAATTTGGTAGCTACAATAAACTATATACAGCTGTAGTATACCTTCACTAAAATTGTGCCAAACTAATCCCAGTGTTCTGTAACTGCTATCAACAATCAAAGCATAGTACACCAACCACTAGAAGACATGTCTAACAATGAACAACATAAACAGCAAACTTTGGGGGGAGAGAAAAAAAATCAATTTATCTAATCTTGATTACTTCCTGAAACACTTTTTTTCTCCCCTATTCTGAAACCCCACTCCAGAAGACAGGAATATTATTGACAATAATACGGAAAACAGTATAATTTTCTTCTTCCATGCTGCAGAAATCAACATGCTAAACCATTGCAAAGTTAACACAAATTAGAATACACACCACATCTCTCTAGAGCTATTGAAGCCTCCTCTACAGTGTAACCCATCTTTGCCAGGAACATCAAAGTGCCCCCTTCTTCATCAGGCTCAGATTTGACAATGTCCTGATAGATAGATCAATGAAAAATGGGAAAATGTTAATGAACTTCTAGATAAAATAGAAATTCCACTTATATAGACCTCAAAATAAACTCAAATAAGTACATATCATCAAATATGAAGGGAAAAAAATATAAATGGCCGTGCAAAGTTGAAGTACCAAAACACTTCAAGCAATTGAAACTTGTAGTCATCTAGGAAGAAAAGAAATAAACATTAATATGTGATTCAGGGATATTTTCTAGAAATTCAAACTTTAAGCGTGATAGAAAAGGAGATATTCCTGCTATCTATTGATTAGTTATATTATATGACCATACTACAGCCAACCAAATAAAAAAGCTACCTCATTTTCCGAACTATCTATGTCCGAAAAATCATCCAGAAAGCTCCCTTCATAGTCAGAAGACCAATCATCAGAATCAACATGAGGCTGTTCTTGAGGAGGTTTTTCAATCACCTGCCAAAAGAAATTTGAAAGAAAAATTAAAGAGTCATTGTAAAAGTAATATTTTCAAAGAACAGAAGCCAGAAAAAAAGGGGCAGCTGCAAACTGATGCAAGTTACGATGAAGATAGTTTCTGAAAATGGTCAATAATATCTCTAATGTTGAACTCTATTGGTCCACATACACAATAAAGACAAAAGTAAGTTGAAGAGGATCAACATTTGATATTACATTTACACTATATGCCATTGTTGATATGTTCACTATGTGATAATAACAAATGCCTATAGCATTCCATTTCGCATAATCTTTTTGGTCCAACAATCTCTTTTGTGAAAGGGGAAAAAGAAAAAGTAAAAGATGAGATAGGCTCAAGAGGAGAATAAATGAAACCAATTGGTGATCAAATAGTAAAAATCATGTTTTCTTTCATATTTTTTTTCAATAAAGAAAAAAAATATCCTTGGTAGCTGAGCCAGACAATGGAGAGTAATCCTCCTCTCCTCAACCCAACATATCAATTGTAAAAACCATTTCAGATGGGCTTGGTGATACAACACCATGCAGCTTTACTGGTTAAGCCAGCCAAAAATCACATTCTTTCCATTACCATAATATTCAATAGAAATGAATTAACTCATCTTTCACACTAAGAAACCACAGTGAAGTAGTTTGATAAATTTACCAGGAATCCAATTAATAACAAGCTTTATAAAACTAATCCTATGACTTATCAGTTGTAAATGAGGTAAAACAAAAAACTAAATATACTAACTAAGCGGCCATGTAGAATTAAATAAAAATAAAGCCCAGAATGTTTTATTAAGAGTTCTCCTTGGTATAGAATTGGAGCTAGCTGTATGTTGAAAACAGTCCTACCATTTGCAGTTAGACAGCCAAGAGTTTATAAAATGTCTCTTTCAAATATATACATCCAAAGGTAGCACTATGTTATACTCAAATCATATATTACTCATTTCGATGTTGCTTAACATGTCAAGAAGACCTAGACATCAATATTATACAGCAGCATGACCATTTCAAACGATTAAAGCTCACTAAAGTGGAGACTGTGAAAGATGGTGTGGTGCATAAAGGCAGATATTATCTCACCGAGTATGTGAGGAGAGTCTCCAAAATTGAATCTGTATTACCCTCCCCTAAACATTTAACACACGATGGTTATAGATGAAACCTTCTAGGTGAGAAATGAAATTTGGAAGCAAACTAAGGAACTTTACCATTTTCCCGAATTACTTTGGCAACCATTTCCACATCAAATCCCATTCCAACAAAATGATCAATTAACTTGGAGCCAGAAGAGCTAGCAGACGATCCTGCCTAAAGGAAGAGAAAAACCAAATGTCAGTTTTTGATTTGCTAAACGAGCTCTCGACAAGAAGCAATTCTGAGAGAATCCAAGAATCAAACTCACTGAGCATCTGAGAAGTGTTTCAAGTATCAAATCCGTATTTTCTTCACCTGAATAATCAACTCAGCAGGGTTATACTTGAAGCTTTCAGAACAAATTATAGCATGCACATGTATGTGAATTAGTGTTTTTAGAAAATTCAGATCAAAAAAAGAAATTTTTTTACCATTTTCCTGAATTGCTTCAGCAACCATTTTCTCAGGAAACCCCATTCCCACAAAATGATCAATCAACTTGGATCCAGACGAACTTACCGATGAGCTTGCCTTGTTTGGGAGGAAAAAAAAAGAATTGCTCAGCTTAGATAGAAAATAACTATCAATTTTGTGTCTATATCTAGTAAGTAGACACAGATAAATACATAAGAATCTAAGTACAAGTAAAGTCCATAGAACATTGTTATGTAAGCAAAAGATTAACCAGAAGAAAACAATTAGCTTAATTGTAAACATGGAAAATAAATAACAATGGAATAATGAATATCCACACACAAAACAAAAGACATTAGCTTCCATACAAGCATAACAAAGAAGCAGTACATGTCTAGCACAATTTGTAAGAGTGAAATGAGATTTCTGAGTTTTGTCTAGGGAAAAGATTATATATGACCTGTTTGTCTGCTAGAAAGAGAAAGACATAGCAAACACAAGCCATTACCTCTACTGAGCTTGCCATAGCTTCTGCAGCAGGAACTGTCAAGTTAGAAGAAGATAGCCCATAATTCTCAATTTCTCGCTCATCTTCACTGTCCCAGTCAAAATTTACATCATCACCGCAAGCCCCATCCTGCACAAATTTACAGACAAACACACATATGTCAAACAACAGAAAATGCGAAGTAAGAATTCATTAAGAGAAAGTTGAAACATTTACTTGTTACTTATGATGGGTTAGTTTGAAAAAAGATAATAGTTATTCAGCGAAGTAAGGAGGATAACAAAAAGACAAATATTATACAATAACCAAAAGAGGTGCACAGAAAAAAGTACCATTTCCCTGCAAGCTACAGTGTTGCCCAAGCTTTCAAGCTGTTCAAGAAGTAAACGAATGATTGAGTGAGAATCTGATGCGGCGAATGATTGTGACTATAATTACTAAAGCAACAAAAATATCAACCGCTTCTTCGCACCAATTGCTTGACAATTATAGCTTCAGAAACAACAAACAACAAATCTCAGTGACACATGTACATAGTAAGAAATTTAAATGGTAACTAATCTAGGCTTAACAGATTTGATTCAATTTCTACTTCAGAACCCAACAAGAAACTAACTAAAAATAGAGAATCCATATGTCCCACATCGTCAAATTTGATTCGATTTACACATTATAGACTACCCAACAAGAAATTTACTACAAATATGGAATCCCCATGTCCACATCAACAGATTTGATTTGATTTGATCGCCACTTCATAAACTACCCAATGGGAAAGCATAAGACAAATATAGAATCCAAGTGTTGCACAATCATTTGATTAATATTTTTGACATGATAAGAGTTCCAACTAAAGCAACACTGCCACTGATAAGTCCTTTAAATCTTGAGAATATGGTTTATCTGCAAAACTTTATCCTTGAAAGTTATCAAATAACAGGACTACCATGCCAAGAGTAAAATACTTGAATGTACTTAGTGTGCATTAAAAAACAAACAAGCAAAATACATAATCTTGAGAATGACTTAAAGCTTGCCTTCTATAAGAAAACATTAGTAGAATTTCCACACACTTCTGCCACCTGGTTAGGATATAACACCTAGGGGAGGCAACGGGTAGGTACGTGCAAAAATTGCCCTTCCCGAACCCGAATCCGATTATATATATCTCTATCCAAATCCATTCCAAAACTATTTAAAATTGTAATATTAATACCCGTACCCGTCTCAAACTTTATTGGCATTACCCAATTAATATCTGAACCTATATATATACTCGATTATCATTAAAAGATTAAAATAAAATAAAATTTAAACTAACTAAATAATTAAAAAATATACAAGTAATCTACTCTAAAAATTACTACAAAATCAAATAAAACAAATAAAATCAAATATAAAAACCAATTAATACATCCAATTCAAAATAATTCATCAAATTTTTTCAAATAACGTTAGAACAATAAAAACACAAAAAAAATAAAAAAATACAAATCTCCAATTTTCAACCACATTTGTAATTCATCAACATATAAAACACACAAAAAAACATATAATTAATTATATCATTACATTCAATAAATTATATTAAAATAATGAACTAATATTATAAAAAATCTTGAACTTTACACTTACTCACAGTTATATCCAATTTTTAAAAAATTCACATTAAATTATATGAATTTTCATTATCGTAACAAATCTAGTTTTAGTATCATTGAACCACACACCGAACCGAGGAGACACTTACGTGATTGCCTAATTATTTTGACAAGTCACCAGTTGAGTTTCATTAGTCAATCCACGATAGCGCCAGCTAGGTTCAAAGTGTAGTTCTGCGATACTGAGGCTAGATTTGTGATAATTGTGGAAGTTCATATAATTTCATATAAATTTTTGAAAAATTAGATATAATTGTGAAAAAATATAAGGTTCAGGATTGCACATTTTTATATAAATTATCTCATTAAATTCACATTATATATATATAATCGGGTAGCAGGTACCCGGAACCCTCTATCCATACTCTATCCAAACCCATGATGGTTTACATATCACTACCAAAACCTGTCCCAAAACCCTAATAGATTTACCCATTAAGGTCTAAATAGGTCTGGGTAGATGCGGATACCCACAAAACCTAAATCCATTGCCATTCTATTAACACCTGAATCAGCTAAGACTCCTAAAGTAACATGAGGAGCAAGCACAACACCATGTCAATAACTTATCATATAAAATGCATACATGAAACTAAGCCACTTTCCACCAACAGCATATTCAATTGCACACAAACATTACTATTACATGAAAAAAAATTTATTGCCAGTTGCAATGCAATTGATTACAGCTTTTCAAACTGAATAATCTTAAACAAAAAGAGTAAAATTATAATCATAAAAAACACAAACACCAGTTCATATGCAAACCAAAACCCTAGCTCCTATAATCCTCATCACCACTAAGAGGAAAAATATTGTACTTTTCCCTCTATAAATGAAAGGTAGGTCAAGTCCTTAACAATTAGGGCTTAATTAGAGTTTGCTAAACCAATAGACAAGAGCAATCCATAAAAATCATGAAAAAAGAAAAGAAAAAGATATCCAATATAACGATGATTAACAAAAAGCAAACGAGATTGATAAAAACAATCAAGATTAAATGAACCCATTCAAATTTCTAACAACCTACCTCTCAACAAGTCTGGGATCCTAACGCTCTGTTTAAATGGGGGCAGGAAAGTGTAATTAATGAAGGGTATGAGAATAGGAATAAGAATGGAAGAGGAAGGTACTAGAAGGGTACATCACTAACACTAACACCAATTTAAAATGACAAAAATAACCTTATAAATGACTTTAAAAATACAAAAGCAAGGATAAAATCAGAATTCACTTGGCAAAAATAAGCAAATGCATACCTTCTCTCTCCAAACATGGCTAGATAACCTATACTTTTTATCCTTCCATTGCTTACTTCTCTTTATCCTCCATCCAAATTCAATATCCACATATAAAATGCCCTTCCTCCCTGCAAAGAAAAGAAGACTGCTTCTGGCATTACCAGAAAAAAGTTAGAATAACCAATTTTCTGGAAAGAAAAATTAAAATTTGGGTTTCGAATGAAACGGAGAATAAGGGTAGAAATCTAACTTACCTGCAGGAAGGAAGGCAGGCAGGCAAATTAAAATTGCAGAGAGTAAGGGAGAAGAAACAGAGTAAGAAGGCAGGTGAGAGTGAGAGAAGTCGAGAATTTCAGAGAGTAGATCTGTGAGAGAATGGGAGTCTGGGAGAGATGAGAATCCAATTACTGATGAACTGACTAACAAGGAACAAAAGTTAATCCAATGACTAACTTAACAAAAATAAATTGAACCTTCCAAAAAAAGAAATAAATAAATTGAATACGCAAATTTTCAAGCCAAAGCTGGAAATTCTTTGCTATTCGCTTTGCTGCTGCGCGTAGTAAGCAAATCGGGCTGCAAACGAGTCGATCAATTTGTAAACTACTCCATATTTAATTGTATCGAATCAAATTTGAGCTCAAATAGTACAATTAATTTATCCTATTACAATATTTAGTTTGTAAATCTAAAAAATTTAATTGAATAGTTAAATTTTTGTTATTTATTAAAATATTTTTATATTCTTAATATTTAAATAAATTCAAACTTTCGAATCGAATTGAATATTTCATCTATTAAAATTTTTAATTGTTCAAATTTTATCGATTCGAATCTAATAGTTTCAATATTTTTTAATTAAATTTTAAACAATTAAAAAAAATTCATTAAGTTTGAAATTTTAATTTTTTAATCAAATTGAAATCAAGGCTTACTCGACTTTATACCCCTAATAGCATACATGTATTATTGAAAACAATAGCATATATGTATCGAAATTTCAGTAATGCCGGCTACTTCTCTTTCAAAACCGCTACTTCTCTCACTATGAAAACATTATTATAAAAATATTTTTGCATAAAATATTAATTACAAACATTTATTATCATTATGATTTAAAAATAAATTGCTATTATTTTCTCAAAAAAAAGCATTTGTTATCATAAAATTTTAGCCAATTTAATAAGCTAAATAATTTTGTTGGTCTCAATAATTAAACAAAATGTTTTAAGATATTATATTTTTCCCTGGAAAAATTGAATTTTTATATTTTCTTCAATTAAAAAATTGTAAAACGGAAATTGATGTATTGTTTTTTTAATTTTAAAAGAATTATATATATACATATATATATATATAATATTTTGTATTAATTTAATTCTGCTTAGATATATAATTTTGACCTTTAAACTTATAAAAGAGAGTATTATAACAATTCTATACTCTCGAGAGTATAAATCAACCATCTTTTCTTTTGAGCACATAACTCATAAGTCATAATGATCACTGGCTTAAGTCTTGTTTGGTTTGGTTGTTTTATTATATATATTTAAATTTCAGATTATTGTTAAATAGGAACTTGTAAAAAATATATTTATATAAAATATTATTAACCAAACAAGCCTTAATTACTTTTATACAATCACGTGAACTTGCCATAAAAGATTTGTCTATATATTCTTTCTTTGATACTATTACCAAAAACTTTAAGAGCAAATTACTAAAATCATCCTAATATATTTCATAAAATTTTTATATTACTAAAATCAATTTCTATCAAAACTCTTTTTTTTTTTAATTTTCTCTTCAAATATCAGCAATTCAATTTAATAGCTTACTTTTATATTTTTGAATTTATAGACTTAAGATAAGTTTTAATTTGCCTTTTAAAATTGATTATAACTAAATATGTTTGAGCTTTACAATAAAATAAAATAAAATCTGGATTCAAATGAACAAAAATAATTGTGAATATAATTGTTTAAATTGGTAACAATTATTTATTAATGTATTTACTTTTTTATATAAGTTATTATTTATTTGTGGCCTAAGGGGTAAATTTACTCCTAAATTATATCCTTTAGAACAATTCACTTTCCAATTTATGACTAATTACAAATAAATTTTCAAAAATTAAGTACAAATAAACCCTTAAAAATAAGAAATTGGTACAAATAAGCTCCTAAAATATATATATAGTACAAATAAGCACTCTATCATAAAATGCGTGTTCTATTTTGTTATATAAGTTTTAAACTTTGACCGTATGATTTTAAATTTGAAAAACTTATTTGAACTGAGTTTAAATTTAAATGACTTATTTGTACTAAGTCTTAGTTTATGATATGACTGATTTGAGAGGTATAGTTTAGAAGTAAATTTGTTCATTTGGCCTTTATTTGTCTATATTATAAGTTTTTAATGCAATTTTAAACTAGAAAAATTTTAAAATTAAAATATATTACAATTTATGACAATTATTTTTTATTTAGAAAAGTTCGTTGCATTAGTTTTTTATTTTCTTTTATGTAAATCATTCAATGTGGCTATGAGAAATTATGTGGTGCACTTGGTGCAATTTATATTAAGTGTTTTAAAATTATTGGATTATCAACTTTTAATTTCATTCATTGATTATCAATGGCTAAGATAAAAAGTTGATGATCTAATGATTCTAAAGTTATAAGTATAAATTACATCAGGTATATCACAAAAGCCCTCGCTAGACTATAGTCTACTAAATTGTAGACTAATTTGGATTTGCGTTAAATAAAACTATTAAGGGGGTGTGTGGTTCAAAAGTGGAATTTGGAATGGAAATGAAATGAAAATGAAAGGAAAAAATTCATTTGTATATATTTGGTTAAATTGTCATATTTATTTAATTATACTTTAATTTGTAGATCAATAATAAGAAAATATAAATTTTTTCTAAAATAAAATATGAAGAGATTTTCAAATTAAATATATATTTAAAAATAATTACACTTTTAATTTTACCACTATTAAAAAATAAATTAATATTATTAGAATTATATATTTTTCGGAATATCTTTTAATATTAATTAAGAGTAATTATATTGAAAAATTAAAAATAATTATAATTTATATTTACTTATAATAAAATACAAAAAGTATAAATATACATTAAGTAGAATTTTAACTAGTTCAACTTGATTTCTATGAGAATAAAATATTTTTTCCCTATGAAGGGGAGGAGAATGAGTGATTTATATTCATAGAAAAATCATTCCTATTTTATTTCAATTTTTTTTTTATTTTTAACCAAATATTAGCAATATGAACCACTCATTCCCATTTTTATTTTTACCCTATTTTTTCATGAACCAAACGCTACTTACAAAAAAGTAAAGTAATTTCATTATTGTGTTTCGTATTTAAAGTTTATAAGAAATAGAGACAATCATCTCATTTTGACTTATTATTATTGGTGTTATTAGAGTAACTAGCGGATTAAATGGGGCAATAATGTAATATGATTTAATTTTGAAAATTTTGGTGGTGCACCTATATCTGTGGTAAATCTATAATTTAAGACTATTAGATTTTTAACTTTTAATTTTAACTGTTGATAAAATTAATTGTTACATACTGAACTGATAGATAATTTTTTATTGTTTTACCTGCAACTTATTTAACATATTAACTATTATTAATCTTATTTTTAGAGCTGATAATTTGAAACACAATACGATTAAACGACACGATACAGACTTAGACGGATATAGGTTTGAACTTAACAGATATAGATTATAACCGTATCAATGCAATTAAGATACAAAAAAATTGTATTATAAACGGATTTTACCTACTAAATACGATTATAATATTTTAAATATTTATAATCTATTTATATATAATACATTTATATTAAATCATGTTAAAATTAACTGTATTAGTATATTTTATATAAAAATAAATATAAATAAGTATTGTATAACATTATTTTTATAATTATATTAATATTCATGTATAATTGTGTCTCGTGTCGTGTATGTGTACATATATAAACACGTTTAGTTGACTATGTCAAATAATTTTGTATAGTATAACGAGTATATGAGATACAACATAATTAGACGCGACACGAAATAAAATACAATACAAAATAAAACACGACACGATTAGACATGATACGACACGAAATAAAACACGATATGATTAGACATGATACAAATTGACAACTTTACTTAGGGGGTGTTTGGCATTGAGGTTTGCAAAAATATTTTTAGAAAAAAAATTTGTATTTTTAATTTTTTTGAATTTTAGAAACTGTTTTTGGTTAAAAGCAAGTAAATATATGTTTTTCTAAAAATAAGCTTGAAAAAAACAGTTTACAAAAAATAAAAAAAAAATCAAAATCTGTTTTTAATATACTTAACAGCAATCCTAAATACCCCTTATTCTTCTTTTATTATGTTAAATTTGTTAGAATTTCAAACATTTTCTCTCTTTATTTTCTCATTTACAATTCCAAATAATTTCTTTCTCTATTTTTCCTTCATTTTCTCTCCAACCAAACAAGACTCTAAGATCGAACCCAAATTGAGCAACTAATTAATTTAAAGAGGATAAAACTTGGTCAGAAAACAACTCTTATATCTCAAACAGCTGAAAAACCAACCAGCAATAAACCCATTGGTTGATTTAATTTTAAGTTTAACAGACAATTTCCTGATTTAGCTCTGATTAGTAATAATAATTGGGGGTAGGATTTCTTGCCGCTCAAATTAGAGCTCCAAACATTTCCCATCCTCAGCGAACACCACTTGGCTTTTGGTTACTCTAACGATGAACAACACAAAACTCAACACCATACATATTCTTCTTCCTAAACTTAACATCACTTTCAATTTAGAAGATACAAATGACTATAGAGAACCAAGTTGAGGTTCTGATTCAATTTCCGATTTATGCTTTTAATTTTTGTTAGAGAAAGTGAAGAGAGGTGAAAGAAATTCTATGCAGTTGTGTTTGGCCGGTAAGAAAGTGAGGGAAAAAAGAGGAAATTTTTACTGAGAAAATAAGAGAAATAATTTAGGATTATAAGAATGATCTCTATCTCACTTTTTATTATATTGTAAAAAATGCACTATCTATTTTAGTTTGTTTTGAAAATTGTGTGCATTCCAATCCTTTAAAATTGAAAGTAATCTCATTCAAATTTTCAATTTCACTTACATGGTGAGACATATGAGATTTATACAGATCACAAGAGTTTGAAGTATATTTTCCAATAGAATGAGTTAAACTTACGACAAAGGAGATTGTTGGAACTACTCAAGAATTATGATTGCACTATTCTTTACCATCCTGGTAAAGCTAATTTTATGGTATATGCTTTGAGTAGGAAGTCCTCTGGTAGCCTTGCACATATTAGTGTGGAAAAGAGACCAATAATTAAGGAGTTGCATGAGTCGTATGATCATGAATTGCAATTGGAGGTGATGGATTCTAAAGTGCTTTTAGCTCATTTTAGAGTTCGGTCCATACTTGTTGATAGAATTAAGGTAGCACAAGATCAAGATCCACAGTTGAGAAAGATTATAGATGAAGTACAAGTTGGTCGAGCTAAGGATTTTGTGATAGATAATGATGGGACTCTTAGAATGGGAATTAGGTTATGTGTTCCTGGTATAGGTGATCTAAGGAAAGAAATTACGGAAAAAGCTCATTACACCGCATATAGTGTTCATCCAGGTTCTACCAAGATGTATCATGATTTGAAGAGTGTTTATTGGTGGAATGGTATGAAGAGAGATGTGGCAGAGTTTATGTCTAGGTGTTTGACTTGTCAACAAGTAAAGCTCAAGCATCAGGAGCCATCAGGATTGTTGCAATCACTTCCTATTCCAAAATGGAAGTAGGAGAGAATTGCAATAGATTTTGTGTCAAGATATCCTAGGACATCTATATGATATGATTCCATTTGGGTGATTGTAGACCGATTGACCAAGTCAGCGCACTTTTTACCTATGATGACGACTTATTCTATGACTAAATATGCTAAGTTATACATTGAGAGAATTATATGTCTTCATAGGGTTCCGATTTCTATAGTGTCAGATAGAGGACTACAATTTAGCTCAAGATTCTAGAAGAAGTTATAGGAAGAGCTTGGTACTATATTAGACTTTAGTACAACTTTTCATCCTCATACAAATGGACAAGCCAAACATTAGAGGATATGTTGAGAATGTGTGTTATGGATTTTAGATGACAATGAGATTGATACTTACCTTTGATTGAATTTACTTATAATAATAGTTATCATGTTAGTATTGAGATGGCACCATATGAAATTGTTAGGTCATGAATTGGTTCAGATTACGTCAGAGAAGAGTCCTATCTTACATGAGCGTTTAAAGATAGCTTTTAGTAGATAGAAGAGTTATGCAAATCCCAAAAGGAAACATATGGAATTTAGAATTGATGAATATGTGTTCTTGAAGGTGTCACCAATGAGAGGAGTAATGAGATTTGGTAAGAAGGGAAAGTTGGCTCCACGTTACATTGGACCTTTTGAGATCCTAGGCAAAATTGGTGAAGTGGCCTATCAGTTGGTATTACCCCCTAGAGTTTTCTCATGTTCATCTTGTGTTTTATATTTATATGTTGAGGAAGTACGTTCTAGATCATTCCCATTAGTTGCAACCTCAAAATGTTGAAGTGAATGAAGACTTGTCATATAAAGAACAGCCAGTAGAAATCATACATTCAAGTCAAACAGCTTCGTTCTAAGAGCATACCAAAAGTGAAGGTTAGGTTGAAAAATCATTCATATGAGGAGTGTACTTAAGAGGCAGAGCAGAAGATGCGAGATTCTTACCCATATCTCTTCCAGTGTTAAGATAATATACTTTCAAAAATTTGAGGATGAATTTTTCTTTAAGGAGTGGAGAATGTAATACCTTTAATTTTCATAATACATGACTTCATTATTTTTGTGGGTAAAATTCGATAAAATTTGAGAGCTAATATAAAAAATACAAAAATGCCACTGACTATAAATATGGTGCCAGCCTTCTCTCTCTTTCAGTTCTCTCTCTTCTTCCCACCATCATCTCTATTTTTGATCACCACCCAAACAACCTCCAATCAATGCAAAATTTGAGCTGCAAGTAGATTTTGACCTCCCTGACACTTTGGTAATATCAGATTTTTAGAAATCAGGCTAGATTCACCAGAAATGGAGGGACAATTTTTGGGCGTCAGGCTACCCCTATTAATTCTCCATCTTCCCAGCCTCTTTTCACCATTCTGACACTAGAAATGAATTCAAGAGGTCTAAAAATCTTGGATTGGACCTTTGGAGCTCCGGGAATCGTCGTTTGAAGCTTGATCGAAGTTCAAATTTTCTCGCAGGAGCCGTTGGAAATTTTGTATATCTAGGCACTTCCGGTCACTTTCAAGATATAAGACTTGTACTTTTGGGCTCCCCACATCCTAAGGAAGCTGTTGGTACCCTCCGATAGTTATTTCCTCGCCGTTAGAAATTTTCCAGTCACTAGAGTCCGGTAACCTCTGACCGGACGTTTTTGGGCAGAATTTTTGGCTCATTAAATCAAGTCATCCGTTACCAACCACACCTTCGTGCCATTTTTAGATAGTGAGATGATTTTATTTGTGAAATTTAAGTATATTATTTAATTAATATGAAAATTATGATTTTATTTGTGAAATTTAAATATATTATTTAATTAATATGAAAATTTTATTTTATTGAGTAATTTGATGGATTGCATGATTATGAGAATTATTGGAAAATATATTTAGACATTATAATAGAATTATGAGGTAGTTATTACTAAAGTTGAATTATGAATAAGTTATGGATTATTGAGTTGATTATGTATGTTGATCAGGTATATAATAAATTGGAAACCCGGATTGTAATTGATTGTATTGAGATGATGATATATTTGTAGGATTATGACTTGTAAGCGGGGGCTTGTCTGGTTTTTAAAAGAGGTGTTGTCGAATTTTTGATAGAAATTACGTTAAAGTTTGAATAAAGGTTTCTACAGGGAAATTTTAGAAGAGTCTAGGCTTAGGATTTATTTTTGATATTATATTGATATTTCTTATATTTCTATATATTCTCCAGATGCCACACCAGCTATTCTAGAGTCGTGAAAATGGCCAATTGAGGAAATCTATAGATCTGTGAGTTAATATCATATAATTTTATAACATGCTACCCATCTCCCCTCTATTTTCTTTGGCATGCTAATTAATATTAAATAATAATAACAATAATATATTATTATTATACGTATAGTAATATATGCTTGAATGTGATTTACTGGATATGTGATTGGGTGAGATTGTGATATGATTGTTGGGATGAGAACTATAGCAGAATGTGCCACTTGATGGCTTACATCAGGATGGTGTGTACACCAGTAATGATTTTATGATTATGGGTGGATTGCTAAGATACTCTGGTTAAGTTAGTCTCTCAGGAAATGAAATACATTATGATATGATATGTATATCGATGCTGAGGATGATAACCCTAGTTGAATTTGTTTCTCAGGGCACCGACACCATTTGGATAAGTGAACGACTGGAGCGAAGAACTGCGGTCGAGTTTTCTCTCAGGGCGCTATTCCTTTAAAATTAAGAGAGTCATTGGCTAGTAGAATTGATGTCTAGGATTCTGTTTGAGTTACTCACCCAATTGTTTGATGATTGATTTTTCATGATACATGAACTCATTGCATGTATATATATAGTATTAGTATAATATTGTGTGACTGTGTGTTATAAAGTTATATGATATTGATTCACTTAGTAGAGGCTGACCCCTCTCATTTATTTATTTATTTTTTCTTAGGTAATAGAAATCCTCTTAATATTGTTTTGGACTGCCCCGCATCTTCTTCACTCCACAAGGGCTTAATATAATATTTTTTTAAAATTATTTCTCTTATTGTATTGCATATTCTCTATCTCCACAATACCTTATATAGAAATGTTAGATTATGTATTATATGAAAATATATCGGATGAGTATACACTCTCCCTTAGTGATGTTATGAATATAAGTATACATTTAGTAGAGTTTATATTATACAATGAAATATTAGATTGATATTATATTAATGCAGACTTGCCCTTGTGCTTCTTGAGCCTTGCGAGACTTGCCCTTGTGCTTCTTGAGCCTTGGACATTCAGATTTGATATGACCTTTCTTCCCACATTCATAACACTTCATCTCCTCCTTATTTTTGTTGAGATGAGGAACCTTTGAATTTTGAGGCCCTTTGCTTGTAGTTTTTGATAGTCCCATACTTATTGACTATCATTCTTTTTACTCTTCTAGATAGTATGGCTATCTCTTCATCCTTTTCCTCACTTACCCCATCATCACTAAGGAGGTCCAAGTCTTGAACCTTTGAGGAGTTGGTGCTTGCTTTGAGAGTAAGAGGCTTTTTCATCTCTCTTTCTCCTTTAAGCTCATTTTCTCTCATAAGAGGCATCTCATGTGTTAGAAGCTTGCCAATGAGCACATCAGTGGGAATGGTGCTCAAATCCTCATTGGCTTCCTCTATACCCGCCACTCTTAATCCATAGTCCTTCATTGAAAGACTTCTCAATATTTTGTTGTTTACATCTTCAAGACTTGTATGTCTTCCATATTTCTTCATATTGTTGATAATGGAGAGTAGGTGGTTTATCATATCGGTGATGGTCTCATTTGGCTTCATCTTAAAGAGTTCATACTCGTTTATTAGGAGTTGAATCTTTCTTGAACGAACTTACTTTGTTCCTTCATGGTAGTTCTCCAAGTCCTTCATATATTGTAGGCGGTTGGATAATGTTGAACTCTCCCGCACTCTTCAAGAGAAAGAGAACTTGCTAGGATGGCCATAGCCTTTTTGTTCTTGCCATTTGCTTTTTTGTGTAGTTTAGTCCACTCATCTCTTGGAAGAGATTCATCCTCTTCTTCCTTAGTGGTATCCATTCTTTGCGAACACTATCCCATACATTAATTCCTTCACTATCCAAGTATGCCTCTATTATAAACTTCCAAAGGGCATAGTTTGACCCATCAAAATAAGGTTTGAGGCTTTGGAATCCTTCTTGGGCCATTATAGATCTTTGCTAGAGCTGATGAAACTTGACTTCTAGACCTTGCTCTGATACCAATTATTGCCCAAATAATCACCAAGAAAGGGGAGGGGGATGAATTGGTGGGAAGTTAAAAAAATTCTTGCACTCACAAGGTAGTTGAAAGAGTTAAGAAGATTTGAGACACGAATTTTATAGAGGTTCGGGTATTAATTAACCCTGCTCTTCTCCCCAACCTCGATTAGGTATTCACTAATCTAATCACTTATATTACAATTTTTGGAGTTTTAGCTATCTCACTCCCAACTAGGTGTTTTACCAAAGCTAACACTCAACCCGAATTTTCTTTGTGTTTTATGCCTCACACAACAATCAATTCCTTGTAATTTGGCTCATACTACCCAATTACAAGATAACTCAAGTGTTTCAAGATTAACACTTGAACCCTTACACAAAACAATTAATAAAGAGATTAAGAAATTAAATTGCAAGAGTTTTGACACTTCTAAAGTTGTTAGTTTTTATTAAATGGCCTTTCGGTAAGGTATTTATACTGATTTTCTACTAATTAGCCATTACAAAGTGGTGTCATAACTCTTTCTAGCGTTATCTTATAAGTGTATTAAATGTTGTCTGTAGAGAGAACGGTCCCAGTCGGGAAAGTAGCTTTCCCGATCGGGAAATAGCCTATTTTGATATGTGGCATCTTTTGATTGGCTGAACTGTCCAATGGCTAGTCCCCATTCAATTTTCCCAGTCGGGAGTCCTGGAGTCCCGGTCGAGACTTGCCTAATGATGCCATTGCCGAGAACTTGGGTCTGCTTGCTTCGAGAGCTTTCCGGTCAGGACCATGTTTCCTAGTAGGGACCTAAGTCAGTTTGACTTGGTCGTTTTGACTTTATTGATGACTTGGCACACTTTGGTTGTGTCTCCTCTTCAACGGTCACGTCTTTTTAAATTTTCCAATCGGACTCCAACATATCACTATCTGAAAATGAGGTGTCCCGATCGGGACATCACCTGTCCCAGTCTGCTTTTGCTACTGGAACTCTTGGAACATTAGAAAGTAGTGTTTCCCAATCTATACTCGAGTCCCGGTTGGGACATCACCTGTCCTGGTCTACTTTTGCTACTAGAACTTTGAACCATTAGAGAGTAATATTTTTTCGGTCAGAACAATGGTGTTTCTCGATCTGTACTTGTGTCCCGATCGGGAGATACTGGACCTGGTCAGGAGTTACGCATCTCCAGGAAATGTTTGGCTAGTTCAATGAGGAATTCATAACCAAATATGTTGAAACTTTGAACACTAGCAAAACAACACTTAACAAAGATGTTAGTAATATTTAATTTGATTGTAAAGGTCAAAATAGAGAGCAATCACCCCAAGGTTAATACAAGTAATAGATATTATCATCAGATTGTTTTGGACTACCCCTCATCTTCTTCACTCTATGAAGGCTTGACGTAATATTTTTAAATTATTTCTCATATTGTATTAAATATTCTAGATCTTCGTAGTACCTTATATATAAAGGTTGGAGTATATGATATATGAACATATGTCGGGATGAGGATACTCTCCCATCATAATATTATGGATATATTTTCAGTAGTATTTATATTTTGTCATGAAGCTAGATGTCCATAGTTATGTTGGATTTTGATATTGATGAGATGATAGGATAATAGGTTGATATGATATTAGTGCATGGTCGAGATACGAGGTATGTTCAAGTTTAGGCTTGCTACGAGTTTTGGTGGCCTTAAGCCTACCCATTCCCTAGTGCTGGTTACAGTCATCGGTTTAGTTCGTGACGACATACTAGTGGCAGAGGTTGAAGGCAAAGTAGAGGTAGTCGTCTAGGGGCTAGTCAAACCCGATCTATGACTGTTGATCGTCCTGAGGGAAGTAGGGCTCTAGCAAGGGCATATGCAATAAGGGCTAAAGAGGATGTGGATGCACCAGACATGATAATTGGTTAATTTTCTTTATTTTGGTATTGATTATATACTTTAATTGACCCTAGTTCTACACATTTATACATATGCACAAAAGCACCTAGACAAGAAAATATGACACATGAGGCCCTAGAATATGATATTCATCTTACTAATCCCTTAAGACATAATATAATGGTAAATCCGATGTATAAATAGAGTACAATAGTAGTTCAAGGCAGGGACTTTCTAGCAGATTTGATTAAATTACCCTTTCATGAATTTGATGCCATCTTAGGCATGGATTGGTTAACTAGACATGAGGACTTTGGTTGATCCACCTAATGGGACAAAGCCCATTGGGTACAAATGGGTCTTTAAGAAGACCGATATGGAAGGTAATGTAGTTGCCTATGAAGCTAGAGTTGGTAGTTAAAAGACATTGTTAAAGACAAAGGTTGGCTTTGACAAGACTTTTTACTTCATACACTATGCTTAAATCCATTATGTTATTCCTAGTCATTGCTACTCATTATGATGAGATTTTACAAATAGATATGATTACAAGTTTCATTTTGGAAATCTGACTTAAGATGTGCACACAACACAACCTAAGAGATTCATATCTAATGATGATGAAACATGATACAAATTGCAAAATCCATTGATGGATTAGTGTAAACATCTGGGAGTTAAAACATCTAATTTGATGAGATAATCAAAGAGTTTGTTTTCTCACAATATGTGGATGGTCCATGTGTTTTCAAGAAGGTTAGTGGAAGTGCTATTTTCTTCCTAGTGAAGTATGTGGAAGACATACTATTAGTAGAAAATGGTCTCTCATTTCTAAGTTAGTCAATTTGTTACTCTAAAATAATTCTCTAAGAAGGATTTTAAAAATAACATGCCAAAAGGGGATTGAGATCTATAGAGATAGATCTAAGAGGTTACTCATTCTTCCTTAGTCTATATAGCTAAGATGCTAAAGTGGTTAGCATAAAGTAGTCTATGAGAGGATCTATTCCTATGATCGATAGGATTACCCTCTCTAAGTCTTTATGTCCAAAGACATAAGATAAATAGACTAGCATGAATGAGATTCCATAAGCCTTGTCTATTGGATTCATTATGTACTATGTTGTGTACTAGGTCCAATGGATATTATGCTATGAGTATCATGAGTGGATATCAATATGATCTCATCTAGGGATTATGGGTGATTGTCAAGAACATCCTTAAATACTCGAGAAAGATTGAGGATGTATTCTTGGCTTAAAGAGATAGTAAGCTTAAGGTATGCAGAATTATGGATGCCAGTATCCAATTTGACAAGGATAACTCAATATCCTAGTTGGGCTATGTATTCATATTAAATAGTTGTCTAGTCAATTAGAAAAGTTCTAAACAGATGATGACTAAAGATTCCACAACTCAAAGTACATTATAGCTTCCAAGGCAGCTGAGGAAGTAGTTTGGAAAGGGAATTCATCACAAGGTTGAAGTGATTCCTACTATTGTAAGTCTAATATGATTGGAACAACAATAGAGCCACTGCATATGCAAAGGAATCATGGTCTCATCAAAAGGTCCAAACAAGTACTCAATCTTATCAATTGATTTTAGAAATCAATGGTAGATATGATGTAATGAGAGAAAGAGTTCCCACTGATCAGAAAATATCTGATCGAGTCACTAGACTAAAATCCTAAAATGAATAAGATAGTCATATTCTCGCCTATAGTGTAATGTACAATGGCGATTGACTTTAATGTAAGTGGAAGATTGTTAGAAATATGCCCAAAAGGCAATCGCCTTAAGCACTTAATGTATACATTTATAAAGACATTCTTTCATTATATTAGTATTTATTTGCATATGAATTGATATAGATCTTAAACTAGTTAATAAAAGTCCATGATATGAAACATAGCATGAAGAAAATCATGATGGGATCATGATAATGAGATTTCTATCATGTGTGATTATGTTAGTATCTAAATTATCCCTAGTCATAGGATCAATAAGATGGGACATTGTTGATCTGGATAGACTAGCACATGTTATACTCCTTGATTAGATTAAGCAGTAGATTTCATAAGCTGTGAACATAAGATATTCAAAGTTAACATGTGGATGCTTGCTAAGAGTAGTCAAGTACATTATATGACCTGCTATGAGACGATCATATGGATTATCTATTCAAATGTCAATGATAGTCTCATTATTGCAATGAGGCAAGTATCCTTAGACTTGAGGTATTCAAGGATATCTTGGATACTAATTCTATGCTTTGACTCCATTCCTTATTGCCTTATAGAGGTCGCTCATAGGGTGGTGATTGGATACAACTTGAGGTATTTAAAGGAAATTAGGTAGCCAACAAAGGATTCACCACTTTGAATAGAGGGAGTGTATGCCCATGACCACTTGTCGAGACATTGCTTAAGAATCTCTAGCCAGAGTTGAAATATCATGAAGATGGTATTCAGTGACATGTCTAATAGAGTAACGAGAGTCAAGAACAAGATCCAACATCACTTGGGCTAGGTATGACGTAGTCAGTCTAGCGAAAATTGACACATTGTTCATACTCTGAACCGAGTAGGGTATAGAATGCTGAAAGGAAAAATTGCACAAAAATTATCTATGGAAAGGTTTGTAGTCAAACCACTGACTTTCCAGTAAATTGGGGGTCATAATGTGTTGCTACATACTGCTTATGACTTGCTTAAATTATTTGATAATTTAAATGGCCAACATAACTGGGAACCTCACACACATTGGAGATGTAGAGAATGAGTAAAATAGCTTTGGATGGGATCCAAAATATGAGAGAATTATTTCGAGTCGGTTCGCGATAAAATCGCGAGAGAAAATCGTTCGGGGGGTTGATGGGTTCGCTGGCCTAGCAGGCCCAGGCGGGCTGCTGCGCGCATCGCAAATGAGCTTAAATTGGCCATTAAGGCCATTTAAGCTATATAACTCCTATTTTTCTTCTTTTTTTAATTTTGCTCTATGAAACTGATATTCTTTTGAATCTAAAAGACCCAAAAGATAGAAAATAGATAATAAAAAATTTTTGGAACAAGATTAATTTTTGGAGACAATAAGAAAATTAAAGAGTTTAATTTTCCTCTCATATGAACATACACCACTGTTAGCACTTTGAGGTATATTCAAGCCATCTCCCTAGTGGTTTCATCCTCTCATCTTTGTATGAATATTGTTAGAGACAATCCAAAAATTGATTGTTGTGGTTTGCTACAACCCAACAAGGTGAGAAGTTGAAGAAAAATTAAGAAATTATAAAGATATAATTTATGAATTTTTTTTTGTTAAATTAGTTTTAATTGTTATAAGTAGAATCCTTTGATTCGGGTTTTAAAAAATTTTATTTTCTGCTGCGTAAAATGTATATGATACATATTCAAAATCTTTCAGTTGGGATAAATATTTACCATTGTTCGAATTTGCATATAATAACAGCTACCAAGCAAGCATTGGTATGGCACCAAATGAGGCACGATATGGGAGGAAATGTAGGACACCTTTGTGATGGACAGAACTTAGTGAAAAGAAGTTGATAGGTCCAGAATTAGTACAACAAACAGAATAAAAAGTGAGAATAATAAAAGATAGACTAGAAATGGCAACTGATAGACAAAAATCATATGCTTATCTAAAAAGAGAGGATATAGAGTATGTGGTTGGTGATAAAGTGTTTTTGAAAATCTCACCTTGGAAGAAAATACTTTTATTTGGCAGGAAAAGGAAACTAAGTCCTAGGTTTATTGGCCCATATGAAGTCCTTGAACGTGTGGGTCTGGCAGCCTATAGAGTAGCCTTACCTCTATAGGATAGTTTGAGTGAGTCATACAACTATTAGAGGATATCTTTAGAAGCTATGTGATTGAATTTGAAGGTAGTTGGGATAAATATTTACCATTAATGGAATTTGCATACAATAACAACCACCAAACAAGCATTGGTATGGCACCATATGAGGCACTGTATGGGAGGAAGTATAGGACACCTTTGTGCTGGACAGAACTTAGTGAAATGAAATTGATAGGTCTAGAATTAGTATAACAAACAAAAGAAAAGATGAGAATAATAAAAGATAAACTGAAAATAGCAGTTGATAGGCAAAAATCATATGTTGATCTAAAAAGAAAGGATATAGAGTATGCGGTTGGTGATAAAGTGTTCTTGAAAGTCTCACCTTAGAAGAAAATACTCCAATTTGGTAAGAAAGGGAAACTAAGTCCTAGGTTTATTGGCCCATATGAAGTCCTTGAACATATGGATCTGGTAGCCTATAGATTAGCCTTACCTTTGGAGTTAAACAAAATCCATAATGTTTTTCATGTCTCAATGTTAAGAAAGTATCGATCAGATCTATCACACATTATACCAGCATAATCTATCGAAGTGCAATCAGATCTAACTTATGAAGAAGAACCAGTAAGAGTTAAGAAATAAGACGGTGCCTTTGGTCAAAGTCCTTTAGCGTAACCACTCAATAGAAGAAGCTACATGGGAAAGTGATGAGGTGATGAGGAATCAACACCCTCAACTATTCGGAACAAACTCTTCAAGTAAATTTTGAGGACGAAATTTTTCTTTAGGGGGAGAGAAGTGTGACGTCTGTCAATTTAGACCCTAAGTCAGTGTGCATTTCAATAGCAGAAGCACTTAAACCGATAAGAGTTTAAAATTCATATAATAATAAAATATAAAATAAAAATTAGGAACTCAATTAGAAATTATGTTAAAAGGAATCGAGAGTTTAGGATTTAATTGGAAAATAATCAGAATTAAATTATAAATTTGAAATGAAGTAAATTAAAAATTTAGAAGAAAAAGTATTAAGAGAGGAACTTAATAATAAGATTAAGGAAGCCACCGTATGAACAGAACAAGCTCAAAGAGAAGCTACACTGGGAGAAAGGAGGAAGCAGTAGAAGGAGTCGATTTTATTAAAAGGTCTATGCATACTTCTTGGCAATTTATTTTATTTTAATTCCTATTTGGTTTGTTGCATTAATATATTTATATAAATGAATATTTAATTGTTAGCTAAATGATTTAATATTTTATTTTGTTTAAAATATAGTGAAATTTGTATTTTTATTGAGAATTGAACTTAATAATTGTAATTGAAAAATAGAATTCTAGTAATTATATGATGAAATGAAATTTTAATGGAATTTTTAGATAATGTGATTAAAAAGAAATAAAAATGTTAAATTAAATTAATAAGAAGCTTGTTAAATACCTGGTCTAGAGCTAGTGTGTTAGACATGTTGGCAGCTAATTTTGAGAATGATTGTGGGGCATGAATAGTGTCGCGACACTAATATTTTTATAAGCACAAATGCACCGGCCTATTTATATAATAGATGCATAGCATCGATATAACATTATTATGTAGGTCCCGAGTTTGTTTATGGAAGACTGCAAGAGTAGTCGTATCCATTATATATTTCTAGTTCTGGTCGAAGGTACTATGGATGACATGTGAATTTAAAATCAATTTAAGGTAACCTTTGAATAATTATTTATTATATAAATTGTAATTGTTTTTGCTAATAAAATTTTATATTTAGTCAGTCACTTGTTCATAATTTTTCCTGTATTTATTTTGCCAATGGTTTATATTTGATAAAATTCATTTTATGTATTTTATTATTTTAAATTATATTACCAAAAAGCATGCATCACTGAGCAGTATACTTAGTGTGTGAGTTTTCTTTTCTCCTGCGTAGGTAAGAAGCTGCTGGAATAGAAAGTTGTAGATATATTTGGAATTTTATATATAAAGATTATCAAATAGTGACGTTGGTCCCGCCTGAAAGGAAGAGCAATAGACTATGCTTTTTATTTTGTCTGGTTTTGATTTATATCCTTTCTTTACTGTTGGCGTTTCATTTTGGTATGTAAATATTAGAAAATTAAAAGCTACAATTATCTTCGAACTGATCTGTAAATTTTAGGCATAAGCTTAATATTGATATCAGTTTAAAGTATCTTTTTGCATTAATATGCATAAATTTAGAAAAGTATGATAAATAAAACTCTTTTGATATAAATTTTAAAATATTGGGTAATCAATTGGGTTGATATTTTGAAATAGTTGAGATTGATTTGTTCAAAAAATATTATCCATAGATCTTTTATGTAGGTATAATAGGAAAGTCTATAAAACAGACGATAGCCTATGCCGAATTTTTAATAAAATTTATAGTTATAGTTTAATAATTGGAACTCATAAAATTAAGCTAAATAGTGAAATAATTAAATATTGCTTATATAAACATGACTTAAAGAATTATTTTAATTATAGTAAATTAGAGTATGACATGTAACGTCACCCAATTCTGCCGTCATATGGTAGGGTGAGGTGGCGTTACATAGCAAGTGAGATTGCTATTCCAAATTACATGGGAATATTCATATTCCTAGCAGCCGACGAGTCTTTATTTTTTTTTTTAACTTGTTATTTTTCAGACTTTGTTTGGGAGGAAAGAAAATGTTAAATTTCTCTTTTTTTCTTTTGACATTCTTTCTAAGTACAACAGAAAAATAAAATTACTAAAAATGGAGGTAGAAAGATTGCGAATGGAGATAAAGTGATGTTCTTTCATTTGTTTTTTTTTTTTTTAAATTTTATAACGGTAAAGAATTATTTAGAGATAAAAATTTTCACCCATTTGATAATAGTCCCACATGGAATCCACTAATTAGATGTATTAATTTTATTAGCCAATATTATAAGTCATCGTGCATGTTCTACTCCTTTTTACTCACCAAAAACATTTATAGATCAAGCAATTTATATTGTTTTTAAGAAAATGAGATATCTAAATAATCAAAAAACTTATTTTCAGAAGGTAATTTGTGCCAAAAACCAATAAAGGGAACAACCTAATAAATTATGACAAACACAAGGCAGAGAATGGGTTATACCAAAAAAAAAAGTACATTTCTTGACACATACTATATTTGTGTCTAAGAAAAAGACCTTATAACCTTTTTGATCTACACTAGACCCTAAGAAAACTCAAGGATTCAATTTATCGTTGTGAGGTAATGTGTTGGTAACATAGCACAAACACCCAAAAGTTTTAAGCCTATCATAATCTAGTTGCTTTTGAAACAAGATATTGTATGGAGATTTCTAACTCAAAGTTGAATTAGGCAACCAATTTATTATATATGCAACTATAAGGACAATATTACCCCAAAATGTAATGGGTAAATGGAATTGAAACAACGGGACCCTAACAATTTCCAGTAGTTGTATATACATTCTCTTTATAACCCTATTTTGCTGAGGGGTGTAGTTAAAGGTTTTCTAGTGTAGAATTCCTACCTTAGCAAATAATGAGGAACACTTTTTATTTATAAACTCTAAGCCATTATCACTCCCTACTCATTTAACTTGACAATCAAATTGAGTTTGAACCAAAACCAAACAATTTGAAAAAAGTGTGTAAACTTTGTCTTTAGAGGGTAAAAAATACAACCAAATTCCTTTGCTAAAGTCATCCACATTGGTTAGCATATAATGGGCTCATGTAGCTGTCATTTTTCTCTATGGTTCCCACAAATCTATGTACATTCGCTCGAAAACATTTCATATCTTTATAAAACTTGTAGATGAAAGGGCAAACAAGTTTGTTTTGCTGCATGACATACATCACAAATGTCTATACATGTACAACCTCATGTGCCAATATCAATTGAAACTCTTGTTTTATTCACTGAACTATATCAAGCATACACTGGTTTACAAAGTCATTATTTTATTCAATAACTAAATTACAAATGGGTGAGTATGGTAATAGATGGCTAAAAAACAGTATTGACATAAAAAGAATGTGAATCCATGATATATAGTGTGCCAAGTACTTTCTCAATTTCAACCAGCTCCTTAGTCCATTGGTTCTGCAACAAGAAAAAGTTAGGTTGAAATATGAAAATGATATCAGTAACTTTAGCAAGTCTATTTATGGATAAAAGGTTAAACTTGAAAATGCATATATATAAAACCTTGGTAAGTTTAGGGTGTAAGTGGACTTGGCCAATATTCTTGACTAACATCTTTTTTCCATTAGGTAAATTAACAGGGATTTATATTTTGGCACGAAATATATTTTGCATAAAGTGAATAATGGAACACATGTAATTGGATGCACTAGTATCAATGATCAAAGAACCTGATTAATATAACCAAGAGCATTAAAAGCATAATAAATTGCATCATCACTTGAGTATTTATGCATATTCAACATTGGCAGTATGAGCACTATGAACCATATTCACATGAGAGTCCTTTGAGACCATTTTTCCTTTCATATATCTTGCTATTTCCTCTTGTATAATAGTTGACATAAACTAACAGTTTTCTTCTTTGTCATAGGTATGGTGTGACTCCCTACCTATATAATATGATTATGACTATTATTTCATCCGATAAAAAGAGCAATCTCATTATATAGATAGAATTCCACTATTTGTGCTTCTTATATCGGTCAATACTATTCATATCATAAATGCTCACATATTTTTTTTTCTTTTCATATTATATCAACATTAAATTTTGGCTCAAGGCCTCATCATTGTTCAGGTCATATAGTCTTGGGCTTAGGCCCCATACATGTACAAAATACACTTTATAATTGTATCATAATACAGGCCATTGTTACTATTCCCATATACATGAATGTACAAGACACAAAACATGATAAACTAGACCCACAAATTGGGTCTCAAATATCCTTTCTTGATATGGGCTCTAGCAGACTTCTTTTCCTTCAACTTTACTATCTACAAGCTTCTTGACCTGTGTAAGAAAAAATCACGCTAAGCTATCTCTAGTTTAGTGGAACATATAAGCATTGGAATTTCCCATCCAATCATATAAACATAGCATAACATATATTGTGTCATGGAATATGAATATTATATCATGTTTATGAAAGCTATAGAAATACCGTATCACATGCATGCAATGTCGATGTTCCATTCATATTACATGCATTTATATCTTTGCCCTCATTCATGCCATTAATCTCTTACCATCAATCATACTTGTCATGTTCATTTTCTTTTCAATAAGCAACTTTGATAAATATAGCACAAGCCTCATTTCCCAAACTGGCCGGATACAGGATGTGAAGTAGGCACTCCCAATCCAAGGTCAAACATCCTACTCACTCTCTATATAGGTTAATAAAGTAGGCACTCCCAATCCAAGGTCAGACATCTTACATACCCACTGAGTCCCATGTGCTTGTCTGAGCTCCTCAAGTCAAAAGACTGAGTATAATAATGGATATGAGTGTCGAGAATAGGAGCACCTAGTCCGGGGCTAGCAACCATGTTCCTCTCTCATACCTTATAGCGATACGTATCATTTATCCCCTTTATGGTGTACCATATATCCTAAAGTAGTTCTCGGGTGGAGAAATAGGCATTTATACAAAGTACCCCATTGTTTCAATCTCACTTTTTCTTGTTTCCATCATATTATATATATAATTCGTGTATGTTCATAAATCACATTTATACTCATCAATATGTTTTCATATGTTTTTACATCATACTATGACATTTGTGCATAATTGGCATGTTTTAGACCCACCAAAACATCATTTAAACATAGGTCACCTTTGCTGTGAATAGTGTCTTCACGGCCATGAATTTTTAGGCTGATCGTGAAAGCTACTGCCTCTATATTCATGGTCATAACAATTTCAGCATGATTATGATGCTAGTTGTAAAAGGTCTTAACTTGTGCCTATAGTCAAATTTTATCAAAATTCCACCTCTAATCACTTCCTAAACATGTGTAGACATCATTCATGGTCATTAGATATCAGAACAAACATGCTACACAACTCAAATCATCCCCCCAAAATGGGGTCACAACCAAGCTCATAACTCACGCGTTACACATACCTTTGCTCACTTTAACACATATGTCATTTTTATACTCATAACCATATTTATTCATATTTAAACCCTCTAATCAACCTTTCTAATATTTAATCATTCCATTTCATATCTCATATTATATAATATCATATTACTTAATGTAGAGGCATGCTCAACAACATCATTACACATAATTCAACATTTACATGCATTTATCACATTTAAAGGGCAAATAACAATGCGTACATGTACAAACCTCTATTAGAAGCTTGACAAAAACTCAACAAAGGAGCTATCTACTCTCTTTGTCGATCTCTTCCCTCTTGTCTTTGTCTCCCTATCACAAACAATACCATATATGAAATATTATGCCTATAGTAGTATGGAAAAAAATGTAAAACTAACCCATACTCCCCAAACTATAGTTATTATGCATGATTTCTACTCTATATCATGGTATCTCACTTTCAATAATCTCATAAAACACAATTACACATAAAACTTCATCACCATTCTCCTCCCATAACCTTTCTTCTATAGATTTCCAACCAAACAACCCAATCACCTCATATAGCTTCATAATCATGTTAAAGAGATAGTTTTCATGGATTTTCTTACCTCTTGAAAGCAAAAACTATCCTTGATCATGTAAGGAACTTGTGGACTCTTTTGCACCAACTTTCTCTCTCCTATAAAAACTCACCAAAGATTATGATTTCTTCAAATCTTGCTTTGATTGTGTTCTCTCTCTTGGTTTGGTGTTAAATCACTCACATATGGTTCTTGGGTGTCTAGGATATGTTCTTGGGGTTTAATGATGGAAAAGATGATGAAAAATGAAGATAATATTGTGGAAAAAGCTTATATACTGCCTCTTTCACGGTCATGAACTCGTCTTTCACAGTCATGAATATCAATTTTCATGGTCATGAACAAAACCTTTATGGCCATCAATGTCTACAATAAAAATAGGCAATGATTATCTTTGACCACGATGTTCATGGCTATGAATCATTTCGTTCACGGGCGTGAAAGCTGATTTTTCACACTTTCTTCATTTCTTTCATCCATCTCTTTAAACCAAAGTCAAAATTGATCAATATACCATACATATACCTCAAATATACCCTCATATACCTTCAATACACCTATCATATAATTACTTTAAGTCACATAATCATGCATAATAACTAATCCCTAGTTAATGGGTGTTACATATGGTGTTCTGAATATATAAGGGTGTATCAAAAACATCTTCTTACTGGATTGGCATAGCCTCTTCTTGCTCCTAACTTTCCTCCATCTTTCATTTCTTTATACCAAAGTCGGGTATCCATGGATCTTGAAGCACGCCTCCCTGATGTGCCCACTAGTGTTACAAAAATCTCAATACTTATCAGACTTGTATTTCTTATAAGTTTCTTCCTTTTTAAATGTTCTTCCTTTTATGAGTAACCTCTCCCTGCCAAGAAAGTAACATTTTTTTCTTGATGTCCATTACTACACACGCACCTTTTACAAGTGCATTTCATAATGAATTGCAAGCAATTGAGCTCATCCCAAAGCTTCTTTAGTTTATTCAAGTACAAATTAAGTGACATATCTTTTTATGAAATAGAACCAACTTCTCTCTTGATATGGAACAACATTGGCCAATTGTTTTTCCTATATCTTTGCCCTAATTTAAGCCACAACTTCCTTGTTATGTTCGTATACAAGAAAGATTCAACTATTTCTTTGGAAATTGAATTCAAGATCCAATAAATGGTCATGCAATTCACTCTATGCCATTACGGCAAATTTGGATCATCAGAAGCTGGTTTTCAATACGCCTCATCCACAAAACCCAGCTTCACTTCGCCTCTAGTGCGATGTGCATAGATCTACTCCATGACAAATAATTATGGCCATTAGGAGGATTGGTGACCAGAAACATACCTAGGTGATCAGAATTATGTAAGAATAATGGGTCTCCGTTGTTATACTCCATCATATCAATTGGAAATAAGAAAATCAATCGTGACTCAAAGAAAAATGATTGAACAAGTAAACTTCAATACTTTGTACGAAAAGAAAGTATGTATCCAAAAACCTTAGGCTCTGATACCATGAATAAGCTAAAGCTTAAAGATCTTTAATCTCATATATTCATACACCATTAAAGGAGAATAGAGGGAAAACTTGAATGGTATAATGCAATAATGATCATATTGATAATTGTCATACAACTTATATACAAGCTTTCCACTAATAGAATAGGTATATATCAACTAAAATAACTACTCTTGGTGACTAGATTAATAGTGTTAACTAATTGCTAACTAACTTCTATTAACTAAGCTAGCTACCCAAATTACTTAGCTAACAAAATAATGCCTTATTATATAAGAATAGTTTTTATCACTAATGTTAAATGTCTTAAAATTTAACATAATGACTATATAGTTTAATTGAGATGAAACAAAAGGAACTAATTATATAAATCGCTATAAGAAACTGTAGAAATAGTGACGACAATTTAATCCATCACAAATAGCAATGGATGTGCGAGGCATTTAGCAATGGATATATCAAATATAAATCCAATTTAGTTAGCAATGGGGTAGCGAGCTTTAGCGATGAATGATAGCGACAGATTCTTTCACCTATTGAGTCTGTCGTTATATATGGCACCATTAAAAGGCAGGAATTTTTAGCGATGGTTAGGCAACGGACTAGTGACGGATATTTTTAGCGATGAAACAGAATCCATCGCTAATAGCATTGACAATTTGATTATGTGTATTACCAAGTAGCGACGGATGTTATCGTCGCTGTGGAAACACAGCATTTTAGTTAATACATATAGCGACGGATATAATCCGTCACTAATCCGTCTCGAACCTTTTAAAACATAAAAGGCGTCGTCCCTAGCTCTTATCCCCTTCTTTCCTTAAAATCTGTTAACCTACTGTCCCCAACCCCCACTTTCTCTCTGTTTGGTTGCAGCTCTCTCTCTCTCTCTCTCTCTCTCTCTCAAATTAGGGCTCCATTTCTTGCCATCTCGAAGTCATCCACAAGGAAATTTGGTTTCCATCACTTGGGAATTTGTGAAAAATATCTCTAAGGGTATATTACATTCACTTTTTTTTTTCTTTCCTTTCGCTGATGAACTATTGCAAATAACTTACAAATAAGTTTTGTTTGTTTCATTTCTCTAGACATTTAGTCAAATCCAAAGGTTTTATTGACCCCTATTTAGTTGTTTTGGCAGGATAATACTTCTTGTGGCCCTCATCGTGTAGTTCTCTAATCATCAATCAGGTATGCCTTCGTTAATTTTGCAAAGTGAAAACTTAAACAGAATGCTTCTTTGTTAATAGGTCCAACTATATTAATGTGCAGAATTTGAGATAGTAGATTGTTTTAGATTCCAAAGTTGGATATTAGGCTATCATTTTTATCCTTGAAAGACAGAACTAGTGATAGGAGGAAAGAAGTAAGGTTGAAGGGTAAACAAACCTCTTGATTACAACTAGAATCTCAATGATTATAGCCCATTTGAAACACAATATGATAAAATCTTGGCTTAGCTTAACCACCATCAGAGATAGAGATATCCTGACCTTAAATTGCTAAGGTTTTTGAATGATTTTGGAATTGCCACCAAGGTTGCGAAGTTTAGGAATAGCTAAAGTTAAAAAACCAGCTGGGTATTGACGATGTGATTTTATTGAGAGTCAGATCAAGTTACTTAATTGAAGAAATATTTTGAAATTCATTAGGAATGATGTTATTCCCTCCTAAATTCAAAGAAAGCAGTGTTCCATGCCTCTCTGCCTCTGCTCTTTCGCTTATTAATTCCGGGATAGGATAATGTTGCATTATTCCTGAATTGCTATGCTATTCCATCAGCTGGTCCGAGGTGTCACGGGCCCAGACTCTCGGGACCGTGTGGCGCTCACTTGGGTCGCGTTCAAGCAAGCCAGCCAAAGGTTATACCGCTAATTCTGCATATAAGATGGGACATAGGTTAGATTCGGGCCGACAGCCGAATAATCGATGGGACTTGCAAGCACAATATGACAGCGTAAGCAAGATAACACATAAACATGGCATCACATCAAAGAGTCACAACCACACAAAGAAAGGCACATAAATGAATAGCCATCGGCTACTAATTCATTATATTCGGTTGAGCATTACAAAGATGGCCAAGCCATTATAGCATGTTCGTGTGGGTAGGGGGGCACCCACAAGGCGAACGGGCCCGTCAAGCTTTCAATCCAAGCAACTAGTCCAATTGATGATTAGTCACTCCCCCCTAAAGAGCATTAGGGGCATGTTGGGACTTAGTAGGAGGAAACATCAATATGTTCCACCCATCACACCCCTTGAAATTACAAAAATAAAATTAAATATGAAAAGACTATTTCACCCTTTCATTACAACATTCTTCCCCCATTACAAGACAATTCCCCCCATTACAAGACAATTCTCCCCCATTACAAGATTTCCCCCCTTACACTCTCCCCCACTCAAATAGTCGACGTCCTCGTCGACTGTGTCTTTAAGAAGATGTCTATCTGTGGACTGAAGGAGGATAAGTCTTCGGCTTTTTCCCACGTGGTCTCCTCGT
>CATIWF010083130.1:0-54194 GCA_949630135.1 Balakata baccata
ACTAAAAATTCCTTAATTGAGAGAAACAAAAATGTATATGTATCTAAAAAATAAGTACATTAACCAATTAACGATAGTTTAACAGTAACACATGCTGAGATTGTAGTGTTGGTATTGAGTTTGATTTTCACTAAAAATTCCTTAATTGAGAGAGACAAAAATGTATATGTGCCTACAGGTTGAGCAGGGAATAGTCTCCCATCTTTGAGCGTGGGGACATCTCATGGATCTAAAAAAAAAGTACATTAAGTTAACCTAAAATGGGAATTCATGAAAGTAATAACTTTAGTTTCAATAGAATATTTATTATGATTAAATAAGTAATCTCTAAACTCAAAATCAGCATTGACATACTGCGTTCAGCAGCACGTTACTCGTAATTAAGTTGCAATGTTGCATAAATTATAGAGGTTAATGAAGAATTCATTACTCTTTGTAGTACGTATATTATATATACAACCCACATAAAAAGTAACATAATGCACTAATGAATTATAGCTTAATGTTACTAGTCTAGTGATTATAGTTGTAACGTTTTAAATTCGAATCTCTCGTTGAACCCTTTGTTAGAAAAAATAACACAAACAATTCAATTTAATGTAAATACAATCTTTCATATGGGGTAATATATGTTTTCTCTTTTTTTTTTTAATTTAATTTAATTTACCTAAGACCTCGTTTTGGATTGAAAGATTTTGAAATCTATATTTTTATGAAATCCATATATTGTGAAATTCATAAATTATAAAAATTTCATTGTATAGTTTGAATATAAAATTAATGGATTAATAATGTAATTTTCTTTGTACCTATATTTGATTTAACGACTACAATTTTTAAATTTAACAATTAATTTTTAATTTTACTCTTTAGGTAATTATCATTAATTAACTATTTCTTAACTTTTTTTTATCACATTTATATTGAATTGTGAAATAATATAATTTAGAGTAAATTTTCTAAAAATTGCAATTGATTAAATTATTATCATTGTCAAATTTGGAATATGTCATAAATTTTTTGCTCAAAATTCTATATGAAAATAAAAAAAAAATTAAGCAAATAGTTTTTGTTGCATTTTTAGGGTAAAAATAGTTTTGGAATATTATTAATTTATTAGGAATAGTTTTGAAATATCAAAATTTGATAACAATCTTTCATGAATAAAAATAGAGAATTTTACACTGCACATCGGATTCTTTAAGTTTTTTTCAAATTTATCAACACATCCTGCGTATTTTCATTCACATACCAATTGTTCATTTTTTCCTTTCAAATATTAAATTTACTGTATATTTATCACATTTTTTTCATTTAATTGAGGAAAAAATGATTTTTCCATCATTTAAATATGAATTAAGAATTTAATTAATTTATATGACCACCAGTTGTTCTTATACATGTATTTATTTATTTTTAATTATTATTTAATTAACTTAATTAGGAAAAAAATATGTAAAACTTTATATAAATCTTAATTACCAAAGTAAACCTTAATTACTAAATGTAAACTTATATTTAATTAACTTAATTAAAATTATTTATTTTAACAAACTTTTAGCGAGATATTTAGTAAATTTTAGATAAATTTTAGATAAACTTTTTTGGTAAACTTTGAGTATTTCTTTAGTAAATATTGGGTAATTTTTTATAAACTCCGGATAAACTTTTGGTAATTTTTGAGTAAATTTTAGTAAATCTTTTTTAATTTCAACTTTCATTAATTTGCTTGGAAACATTTGGTATAATTTAGTAAACTTTTTATAAATCTTTTGTAACTTCAATTTTCTTTAATTTTACTGTAAATATTGGATAAAACTTTGGATAAATTTTGAATAAATTTTGAATAAATCTTTAATAAAATTCAAACAAACTTTTGGTAATTCTTGGATAAATTTTAGTAAATCTTGTGTAATTTCAACTTTTATTAATTTTCTTGTAAACATTTAGTATAATTTAGTAAACCTTAAGTACATTTTAACAAATATTTTGTAACTTCAATTTTTTTTAATTTTATGGTAAATCTTGAGTAAATATCAGGTAAATTTTGGATAAATCTTGTGTAATGTTTGGGTAAACTTTAGTAAATTTTAAGTAAACTTTGTATAACTTCAATTTTTATTATTTTTCTGGTAAATATTAGGTATAATTTGAGTAAAACTTAAGTAAATATTTAATAAACTTTTTGTATCTTTAATTTTCTTTAATTTTGTGGTAAATCTTGACTAATTTTTGGATAAATCTTGAATAAACCTGGTGTAACTGTAATTTTCATTAATTTTTTAATAAATATCGGGTAAATTATGGGTATAACTTGAAAAAACTTTAAGTAAATCTTTAATAAATCTTTTGTAACTTCAATTTTTATTAATTTTGTAGTAAACTTTGGATAAACATTGAATTTTGATATTTTTATAATATTTTTAACACTTTTGGTAACTTAGAAAAAAAATTTAGCTTTTTTTTTTATTTTTGAAAAAAATAATAAGGACATGCATTCTGATAAATAGTAAAGAGTTTTCTTCTATTTTTGTAAAAATCCCTAAAGTATAATGGATTTTGGATTTTTTCTCTCCGTAAATGGAAAATTAAATCCTTAAAAATGAAAGATTTAGATAGATATTTTCTAAATCTATAAATTTTACTTTTTTTAAGTAACCAGACAATTAATTTAATATAAATCTATAAATTATTCTAATTTCTTTATTTAAAATCTTTTAATTCAAGCATATTCTAAGTTTATATATAGGTTCTACCCTAAGAAGTGAACAGTTAAACTGACTTACATTTAAAGCAAAGCAAATAATATGAAATGCAGAAGTTATTAGAATCAGACCGAACAGGACAGGTTAACTGCAATCTGAATGCTAGTTCTGTCTGATTCAACAGTAATAACCACTCTGAGATAAAAGTCAAATTAGACCAGAAAAATTATACGAATCAGCATGCTAGGACTGAACCGTTCAAACCGGGTTCGAAATGAATATATATTGTTTTGTGGCAAAAAAAATCAAGGAAAATAAATATGAATTCGCTTGAAGAAATATTCCAAAATCTCTACCATCATCTCAATTTGCAAGCAGCTTCAAGCTTTGTTCATGAAAAATAAATAATAATATTTATTAATTATTTGTTTCTTGTGAACTATGTTGATTTCAAATTTTAATAAGAATAAAAAATAAAAAAATATATATAAAATTTGATAGATAATTGGATTTGAATCTAATTCATTCTAAAAAATAATTTAAATGTTGAAAATTGTCTAAGTCATTATAATTATTATTAAATTTTTATTCTCACCCGATGTACGACTTCAACAATCTTCTCTCACATTCAGGTTCATTGTAGGAGTACAACACAGAAGAAGATTACATAGAGCGTGAAAGTAACATACCATATTGTTCGCAAATTATGACTTACTATGTAAAATTCGGTAAATAATTGGACTTAGATATAACTCTTTACAAAAGTTAACTAAATATTAAAATATTGTTCAAAACATTATAAATACTATTAAATTTTAATTTCCATTCCTATGTGAGATTTCAACAGAATATGACTGAAAAAGATCAAACAAAGAATATTGGAAGGTTGCAAAGTAAAAGAGAAAGAAAGGAAGAAGGTGAAATGAAAGAATGATAAGAAGAAAATAAGAAAATATAAAGGGAAAAAGTGACCAACGAATTATAAAAAGTTAAAATATATAAACATAAAAAAACTATTTAATAATTTTATAATTGAATTAATTATGCTAAAATATAAAAAATATATATATATATATATCTTAAAACTTGTCAACCATGATTTTTTTTTTTTTTTAAATTGGCTTCCAATAAAGAATTACAGGGTTTTTTTTGTCACGTCATACCTGGAAATCCTACATAATACATGATAAAAATTAAAAAAAAGTTAAAAGAAGAGTCAACTAGTTTTAGGGATAACTTTATAATTTAAAATACACGAAAGATTAATTTTGTAACTAATAAAAAAAACTCTCCCTCCCCTCAATTTTCTTCTTCCTCCATCTGGATCTGCAAGAAAATTAGAAAAAAACCACCCAATTAAGTGAAGAATGAGCCCACTGTTGCCGAGGAAATCTCTTCCACGGTCCTCATTAAAATGCGTGAGATTGTTGAGGCTTACCTTAACAGAATCGTGAAGAATACGAGTGGTTACTGTCCCGGCTTACTTCAATGACTCTCAGAGGCAGGGCACTACGGATGCTGGTGTTATTGCTGGTCTTAATGTCATTTGTCTCGGAAGCCAATTTTGAAAAAAAAAAAAAAGTAATTGAAGGGTTCTAAGTCAAAATTTTTTGTTTGAACCATAATTATTACTGAGTGAAAAGTTTGGATATTTTAGCGTAATTAATCATTTTTATTATTCAAACAATATATTCACATATATTATAATATTTTTAAATATATATAATATAAATTTATATGAATAAATTTATAATATATTATGTTAAAATTAATTATACAGTATATGTGAATTAATTAATTATATAGCTATTATTTATTAATTTATATTATATTAGTATTATACTAATATATTTACTAATTTATATTTAGATGAGTTAATATATATTAAATTATTTTTATCTATTTTTTTCTTTTAAAAACACTTATTAACTGAATTAATTTTGTATATTTTTTCATAAATGACCAATGGTAGTAAGCATTTCTCAAAATTTGAGTACTCTAATATAATCTTGTCTTGTACTTTATAAATGTTTAGACACATTAATTTGTACACGTTTAGACACAGTAAGTTATTCCTATCTAATTATATCGACATGAATTTTAATCATGACCTATCTATAGAATTTTTTATATAATTAATTAATTGTATCGTACACAATTAATGATACAATACATTTAAATATGACATTAACAAATTGTTAGCTCTAGAGGCAAGTGCTTCTGTTACTCCTATCTAAATCCGTCCCTGATTTATGTATAAATACAGCAGCTATATACTTTCATGATTAAGTTGAATGTATTTCTCTTCGTTTTCATTTAGTTCATGATAGCAATTCTCTTCACTTGTTCTCTGTTTCGCATTATGTAATATTAATATTCTTTAACTTTAGTTTATATACCATAAATGTTTCTTTTATATATTTGTATATATTTACAGGTTATGTTTGAAGATTACGTGCTATGCAAGTGTCTACATATAATACACTATATGATTAACATCACATCACCATCTACATGAAAATATCAAATTTTTTTTAACGATTTATGCTTAAATAATTCATTAGTGATTTTGATATGGTGATACTATGATAATTACGCTATACAATGAATTTAAAAATCAAATTCATCTAAGTATAATTCCATAAGCCCAAAAAAGTTTATTTAAACACAATTTAAAAAAAAAAAAATTGTATTTCATGTAGATGAACATCCAGTCATCAAGCATGCAGGCGGTAACATGATGTAAAGTGATCAACATCTATATTTTACCTCTTTAGAAAACGATGCCGCATGTAGATGTGTTAAAAACAATACAAGAAAATAAGGAGAATTATTAATTCAATATTAAAAAACAGTAGAAAATGGAAAATCAATCTGAGGCCTGTATAGCACACAGTTTCCTTAAGACAAATTCACCTTCTGCACTGGTGTTTAGGATAACCGGCATTTATCTCCCAGGATACAACAGATTCTAAATAGTTGTTGAACACACAACACCTACTTACAGCGAACTTTGCTTTGCCACAACTTCTATCACTTGAGAAGAAGAAGGAGAAGAAAAAAAGAAAACAATCAAAGTATGCTCTTTTCAACCTTTTAAAATTCAAGTCTAAACCACCTATTTATACTAGATGGAGGAGACAATGGATTAATTGTCATTAATTTCCTTTAAAAGCTGTCAATAATGTCTTTGTAACTCTCAAATAATGATGAAATTAATCTTTGAAACATCAGAAATTGACATTTCAAAAGACATGAAGCTCAAAAGTTCATTCTGGAACAAAATCCACACAGGCGTGTGGATCCACACGACCGTGTGGATCTGCCTTACTCTCTTGCAGGCACAACGACACGACTATATAGATCTACACGGGCGTGTCAGTGGCCTAGCCGTGTGGATCCACATGGGAGTGTCAAATCCACACGACCGTGTGGATCCACACGGGCATGGCAGAATGCCAACCGTGTGGATCAACACAGGAGTGTTGCCAAATTTTCCAGAAATAAAAAAATAATTTTTCACAAGATTTTGGGCTGACATTCGTTTACGCAGGTCGCGCACCCACGCATTAACCCATCTCGGCCCATGGATTTGCACCCCCCTGCGCATGAGCGCGCGAGAGAGAGCCTTTCATTCTACTGTTCTTACCCATGTAAGAATGTATTTCTATATATAAACACAAGTCCAACTTTAAATCTTAGTGATGTGGGACAAACTTCCGCTCACTTTTCACCTTTAAATCTCCTTATTAAGGAGCTTACTTTGAGCTTCAATTTCTATTCACACATTTTCCATTTTGAGCATATGAATACATTAATTCATAGTCCTCATGTTAAAGAACATATATCCGGGTCTTTTTTCCAAAACCAAGTTGTGGGACCTACCCGAATAATCCTCTCAAAATGGTTCATAATCACAATTTTTCCAACACAGAATACTTACAGTCAGTTGTAAGGCAAAATATCAAGCTCTACAAGACGAGTTGTAAGCTCTACATCACACATTCATCATTTAAAATTTAATTCTTCATAGAAAATTTAAATTCTTAAATATTGTAACTTAATTTCTTACACGTTATATATCTTATAGGCTGATGCATTTAGAAATTATTTAGCAATAAAGAAACTCCGCCTTCAGTACAATTTGAAAAAATTTAAAGAAAAATTTATCAAAATGCCATGAAGATCAAATGACAATAATGTCGACTGTGGAGTTTTTTGCATGAGGCACATGGAGACGTACATTGCACAAGGTGATGAATGGGAACCAAACTTGGATAAAGATAATGTATGTTACAACTCTTCTTTATGTTTTCCTATCATTATTGTGTGTATGATTATTTTCTTATTATGTTATTTATCTTGCAATCGTAAAAGCTAAATACCATACACAAATTCTGATGATGAAAGTGAATGGACAAAGAGATGAAGTGTTGCAGAATGCCAGAAAGAATACAAGAAAGTTAAATCACCAATAGAAATATTTTCTTCATAGTACAAACACTTATATATATATAAATATATATATATATATATATATATATATAAAACAAAAATTTATATATATAGGGATGTTATAACAAAAATTTATAACATTGCAAACTTTCATTATCTTATAACAAAAATTTATAAATAAAACAAATTAAGTTTCAATAGGGATGTTAGAGCTAGCCACATAAGAAATGACAATTTGGTATGATTATCTAACTCTACCTGTCAACATTCTTTACAATCTATTAAAATTCAGTTAGTATAACATAATGCAGGATATTCCTTTAAGCTACCTTCAAAAAGTGACTAAAAGAAATGAAACACTTTTCAAACTAGTGGCACTATACAATGATAAAACATGGCCAATTAAAGTTAAAAGACAAGCAGATTTAGCAATTATTCTACACATGGAAAATTTTTATGAAGCATTTGATATCAATGTTAACTACACTTTATACCTGTATTTTGAAGAACCAAATATTTTTAAAGTTGGAGTCATTCATGAAATGCAAGCAATAATTATCGTTGACGAAACAGTAACACAGCATAATTCATTAATTTCAACAAAACTTTTTTTTTTTTAATTATATAATTTCATTTTACATAGTTAACATTTTTCTTGCTATATGTTTCAGACCAAGCACCAATACGTACTGAATCAATGACTTTGAAGGTTCAATGTAAAGATAAAGACTATAAAAATTGTTTGGTAAGAACTACACATAATATACTTTCATATAAAAAAATACACATACTATTATCAACATTGTATTTTTATCCCAATTCTAGATAATTTCAAGTAAACAAGCACTGAAATTTTTTGGATGGACAACCAAAAATATCAAAATCAAGGCGGCAACACATTCTACTCCTCATACAGTAGAATACAAAGTAAGAGAATTTGGTCCAAAAAACAATCTCATGTAAAGAATGTAGAAAAGTTGGATAGAAGTTGTGCGTGATTTACAAATCGCACATGGTGATGAGTGCATGTTCATAAAAGATGAAAATGAAGAATACAGAACATATATTAGCCTCCTGAAGGAGTAATAGTCAAATAAAAATATACATCTTTGCATTCTCTTTCTTAATTAAGTTATTACAAACTTATATATATGCATTGTGATTGATACATATTGTCTTTACAAACCATGTTGAAATGAAAGTTGCACAAACTTAATTTTACACTATGAACAAACAAATATAAATGTATAAATATATTATCAAATTCATACCAAAATTAAACTACATTAATATATGATGTTGCATATAATAAATTGTAATGCTTCTCTTATATAATAGGAATATATCCCTTTGTACATGCAAAGTGCTACAAAACTAGATATAACTTTTTCTTTCTAGATTATCTTTAACCTTTTTACACATATATATGCTTAAACATGCATATCCAGATTTTTAGATATACTGTTTACTAGATGTTATTAGTTCCTATTTACATGTTTGATATCAACTTGTATACTGGTTTGGGCATATCAAGCCCTCTACTTATACATAATAATTATATTAAGGATCTATTTGGGATTGAGTTTTGAAAAAGTATTTTTCGGAAAAAATTTATATTTTTAATTTTTTTAAATTGTTTTTAATAGAAGCAAGTAAATAAATATTTTTTTCCAAAAGCAAGTTTGGAATAAACAATTTATAAAAAAATTTAAAAAATTAGTCAGTTAAATCAAAAAAATTCAAAACATGCTTTTAAAACACTCAATAGCAATCCCAAACACTCCTAAGATTGGCTAATTATATACCCAATTACATGTTCTTACAATAATAAGCATGGACAACTACATCCCATAACATGAATGCAAATATAAATGTATGGTATGCATGTCTCCAACTCACATCTAGGTATATATTGTATCCTCTGCATAGACTCTAGCTTATCCACATCAATTGTTCTTTCTACTAGCTCAAAAACCTGCATAATGAAATCCACATACTAAGTTACTCATAGCTTAGCAATACATACAAGCGTAACAATTATAATAAATAATCATATTAATTCATGGCATATAAAACTCAAACAATGCTTTATCATGAAGTCATGTTTATAACGTGTAACGTGATTATACCATCGTGCTCACCACATATTGAGTGCATAACATTGTGCTAGCCAAAACCACATCAAGGATCATGTTACGAGATTGTAGGTGTAGGTGATTATATTTCCTAATTATAGGCTGCCTAATCAGTTACCAAATCAGTATACATAATTAGTATGATTCCTTCCTAATATAGGATCTCCTATGTATATAAATACCTATACAATTGTGAATAAAATACATACAAATTTTCCTTATTCAATATTGGTTTTACAGTATAAGAGCCTGTGGTAAACTAAGTTATGGGTGGGTTATTTTTCGAAATTCTGGGTATTAGGTGTTGTGAGTGAGGGAGGTTGCCATAATAGGATCACCACCAGTGGAAGCTCACCTGTTGACACTGCCACCTTAGGGAGAAGCAATGCCCATCGAACTACCATATACCGGAATTTGACCACTGGAGTCCGCGCTTGTGAGCTACACATATTGTCCGTCGACTGGTGACCTAAAATTGTATCGATCGCCGTCAGGTAACTCGCCTTTGTGTGGGTTCTTTGTTTTCATACTTGGTTGGCCAATATTTACTGTGGTGTAGGGCTGTTTGTGAGATAAGTTTGAATCTGTATTGAGTTTTTATTTGTTAAAGTTCTAGAATTTAATCTTCATTTGTTTTGGACTGTTAGTTGGTACATTATGATTGAGAAAAAGGCTGTTGTTATCTTAGATATGGTTCTTCTGATGTCAAAAATCACGGAATATAAAATTAATGCCATAAATTATCTTGATTGGAGTAGAACTCTTGAATTATATTTGCTAAGTATTTCTATGGAAAGCCATTTGACAGATGATCCTCCTAATGATGACTCTAAATTGTCTTAGATAAGAGAGGATGCTCGTTTGTTTATCCAGATATATAACTCTATCGACAGTGAGGTGGTTAGTATGGTAACTCACTGTCGAACAGTCAAAGATTTGATGCAATATTTGGATTTCTTGTATTCTGGAAAGGGGAATATTTCCCGTATTTATGATATGTGTAAAGCTTTTTACAGGGCAGACTCTCAGCAATTATTTCATGGATTTCAAAAAGACCTACAAAGAACTTAATATGTTGCTTCTCTTTAGTAAAGATGTGACTATATAGCAATTTGAGGGAGATAAGATGGTTGTTATGAGCTTTTTAACTGGTCTTCCATCTAAGTATGATACAACTAAGTCACAAATTCTCTTTGGGTCAGAGATCTCTTCCCTTCAAGATGCTTTTAGTCGGGTTCTTCGTAACGAGAGTTCACCACAAGTTCAACCTGCTCAGCCTAGTAGTGCTTTTATAAGTCGTAACAACACATCTGAATATAAGAAATAGCCATATAGAAGTGGTGGTGGTAGTAGGAGCATGGGTTCAAACAATTACAGTACTCGTGGACAGGAGACAGGGGAGGTGATCTATCACTATTGCCATAAGTTAGGTCATGTAAAACAAGATTATCGAAAGTTGCACTATAAGAAAGCTCAGTCTGCTCATGCTGCATCTACTACTGAAACTTTTAAAAAGTTTATTACAATATCTACAGAGGAGTATAACCAATTGACTCAACATTCATCATATCAATCCAATTCCATTACTGCCATTGCCGAGTCAGGTAAACCCAAAACATATATTGTTTCCTCTTCATCAAAACGGGTTATTGATTCTGGTGCTACAGATCATATGACAAGTAACTCTAATCTTTTCTGTACCTTTCAATCATAAAAATCCATCAATCATGTTACTTTAGCTAATGGTTTAACATCATATATTGTTGAAATAGGAACAATTAATCCTAAACCATCACTTTCTTTGTCATATGTTCTTAGTTTGCCTCAATTATCATTTAATTTGATTTCTATCAGTAAAATCACTCTTAATCTCAATTGTTATGTCTCATTTTTTCTTGATTACTATTTATTTCAAGTTCTTGTGACGAAGAAGATTATTGGTAAAGGACATGAGTTTGGAGGTCTCTACATCCTCGATACATAAATACCAAAATCCATAGCTTGTGTCGGAGTTGTCACCCCTTTTGAAGGACACTATCGGTTGGGTCATCCTTCTCTTCCAATGTTAAGGAAACTATGTCCTCAATTTTCTACTATGTCATCTTTTAATTGCCAGTCTTGTCAGTTTGCTAAACACCATCGTCTTAGTTCTAGTCTAAGAGTCAATAAACGAGCTAATACTTATTTTGAATTAGTACATTCTGATGTTTGGGGTCCATGTCCAGTTATGTCTAAAACTAGGTTTAGATATTTTGTTACTTTTGTTGATGACTATTCTCGAATGACATGGCTATATTTGATATAAAATTGCTCAGAATTGTTTTCTCACTTTTCTATTTTTTGTGCGGAAATTCAAACTCAATTTGGTGTGCATGTATAAATTTTGAGAAGTAATAATATTAAGGAATATTTATCAGAAATTTTCCAAAAGTATATGATCCAAAATGGTATTTTTCATTAAACATCATGTGTTGACACACCATCTCAAAATGGTGTGTTTGAAAGAAAGAATAGGCATCTTCTTGAAACTGCTAGAGCTTTGTTGTTTCAGATGCAGCTACCCAAATATTTATGGGCTGATGTTGTTTCTACAACTTATTTTCTAATTAATAGAATGCCATCCTTGGTTCTGTCCGGTGAAACTCCCTTTTCTATTCTCTTTCCTAATAAATCTTTATTTCCTATTGAACCTATGATATTTAGTTGTACTTGTTTTGTTAGAGATGTCTGTCCCAATGTTATAAAACTAAACTAAATCTTTGAAATGTATCTTTTTAGGATATTCTAGTATGCAAAAGGGATATAGGTGTTATTGTCCTAGTCTTAACAAGTATCTTATATCAGTTGATGTTACCTTTTGGGAGCATACCCAATTTTCTTAATCTACGAGTTATATTCCTCAAGGGAAGGATGATGATTTGCTCATCTATACTGTTATCTCCTCTTTAGATCCTTCACCATCAGTTCTTGTAAGACCTACCATAAAACAGACATATACTCTCCGAACAAAATCTTCTAATTCTACTTGTGAGCCTATTATTGCACCTGCTCTAGATCCTCCTTATTTATGTCATGCTGAGCTAGTCTTTTTGTCATATGATCTGACTCTAAGTGATGATCTTCCCATTACTCCTCGTAAAGGTAAACATTTGTGCATTTATCCAGTATCCTTTTTTGTTTCCTATAATCATTTGTCACCCTCTTCTTGTTCCTTTAATGAATTGCTCGATTCTATCTCTATTCCTAAAACTATTTGTGAAGCTTTAGCCCATTCTAGCTGGTGTAATGCTATGATTGAGGAGATGAATTCTTTGGATGATAATGGTACTTGGACCATAGAAGATTTATCTGCAGGAAAATGGACAATTGGGTGTAAATAAGTGTTTGTAGTTATAGTCAATTCTGATGGCTCTGTGGCTAGATTGAAAGTTTGCCTTGTTGCTAAAGGATATACCTAGACATATAGAGTGGACTACTTTGACACATTTTCTCCTGTTGCTAAACTTACCTCTATGAGGCTATTTATTTCCATGGCAGCCACTCATCATCGGCCTCTATTTCAATTGGACATTAAAAATTCCTTTCTTTATGGCAATCTTCAGAAGGAAGCCTATATGGAGCAACCACTTGGTTTTGTTGCCCAAAGGGAGTATGGAAAAGTATGTCGTCTCCGCAAATCTTTGTATGGCTTGAAACAAAGTCTTCGTGCATGGTTTGGTAAGTTCAGTCAAGCTGTGGAGAATTTTGGCATGCATAAGAGTAAGTCTGATGATTTTGTTATCTACAAACACCCTGATAGAGGAATCATTCTATTAGTTGTGTATATGGATGATATTGTTATCAATGGTAGTGACTTAGCAAGGATTTCATCTCTTAAATCTTTCCTCCATACTCAATTTCATACCAAAGACTTGGGAATGCTACGATATTTCTTGGGTGTTAAAGTAACTTCGAGTAAGAAGAGAACTTCTTGTCTCAAAGGAAGTATGTGCTTCACTTATTATCTGAAACAGAGAAGTTAGGAGCTAAACCATGCAGTGTTCTAATTATTCCTAGTATGCAGTTTATGAGAGATGTTGATTTATTTAAAGATCCTAAAAGATATATAATTTTGGTAGGGAAATTGAATTATCTCATTGTGACTCGTCCAAATATTGCCTATTTAGTTAATGTGGTTAGTTAGTATATGTCATCTCCAACTATTCATCACTAGAAGGTAGTGGAACAAATTTTATGCTGTTTGAAAGGGGCACCTGGGCGTGGAATGTTGTATAGTAATCATGGCCATACTAGGATTGAATGTTTTTCAGATGCTGATTAGGCAAGGTCTAAGGAAGATCGAAGATCAACTTTAGGATACTGTGTTTTTATTGGCGGCAATTTGGTTTTGTGGAAGAGCAAGAAATAGAATGTGGTTTCACAATCAAGTGTTGAGTCTGAATACAGGGCTATGGCCAATATGGATATATTAGCTTCTCAGCGAAGTGGGTTTTAAGATTTCAATGCCAGCTAAGTTGTGATGTGACAACCAAGCTGTGCTTCATATTGCATTTAATCCGTCTTTTATTAGTGAACCAAATATATTAAGATTAACTGTCACTTTGTTCATGAAAAGATTCAGCAAGGTTTAATTTCTATAGGCTATGTGAAAACTGGAGAACAATTGGGAGATATTTTCACAAAGGCACTTAATAGAGTTAGGGTTGATTATCTTTGTAACAAGCTGGATATGACTAACATCTATGCTCCAGCTTAAAGGGGAATGTTACGAGATTATAGGTGTAGGTGATTATATTTCCTAATTATAGGCTGCCTAATTAGTGCCTAATCAGTTACCAAATCAATATACATAATTAGTATGATTCCTTCCTAATATAAGATCTCCTATGTATATAAATACATATACAACTGTGAATAAAATACACACAAATTTCCCTTTGTTCAATATTGGTTTCACATATCATGTCACATAGTACATATTTATATATTTAATTTCCATATTCTGTATTTCCAAGTATAACTAGATCCTTATTCCCTTTTTATGTTTATATCCCATTATCTCTAAGTCTAGGATTATTCGGATATAGGTATGGTTGTCGTAGCTTGAGATCTATTAATTGACTAGTTATTATGTTAAGGAGTGTCGTAGGCTAAGGCACCATAATGATCAATCATGATAAATGTTGTCTATGGTACCATCTAAATCCTTAATAGTGCACCATCTATACTATGCTAGTCATCAGGTAGAGAATGGATGTAAGTTCTTTATCAAGTTTACTTTATCTTGCATTCACATATTATCATCATCATGTATCATCATTACTTATTGTATCCAAGGTATACTCTTGATCAAAATCATGTGCACATACTGTATTTCATCTTATATTATCATGTAAAGTATGTGCATGCAATATTTATGTTTTTATATCATAAAAACCATGTTATCTTATTGATTTAGGGCATCACGGGTGTGACTTTACTAATCACGTGTGTGACCCAAGTTGTGACACATATGGTGAACTAATCTATCCCTATTGTGTGCATAAGTCACAGATGTGACTATAGGATCACGACACGATTCTAGATTTTTGCCCGATACCAAACTTCAAACATTTCATTTCAAGCATTATACATACAAGGCTCTAAGGCTAACCAATGTTAGTCACTCCTATCAACATGCAAGAATCATTTATAGGCTTGTCACATGCCAAAACAACCATGTAACCAACTAATATCATTAATTCAAGTTCCACATACACTTAATCAATTCAACAATTCATCGTAAGCCATTCAATTCACTAGTTTTACAAAAAGAGGCGCTTACCTCTTTTAATTCGTCCTTTCAAACACCTTAAATCCCTTAATTGTGCTTGCACATCCACCACTAATCAAATCTCAATATAGGCATTAAGCCTAACATACACACCACATTAGTCTAATGGCTCCGCAGTCATACATACATATGCATCTAATGAGTTAACAAGCATACTTATCACATTGATATCTCAACTAATCCATTTATTTCTATTTTATGCATCTATGTGCCAATATTACCTTCTATCATAGTTCAACTTATATACCTCTCTCAAGGCTCAACAACTCCCTCTTTTATTGTTAATGGTTCATTATGCATTAATTATGCTAATCTACTAACCAGGAGTTCATTGACTTAAATAGGCTTTATTTTCCTTTCATACTTCATAATTATCATTTCTAATTCACTAACGGCCCTATAGGTAAATCCAACTTCTATATTTCATTTATTGTATTATAGATGCCTTTTAATGCTATCTTTTATGCCTAGTATACTAAGTTACATTTTATCATTTAATTGATATCTATAGCAAAGGATATTACATATGTAAATCTCATATAACCATATTCTCATTATATCCCAATGACCATTTATACTATACTCATGCCTTTTTAATGATTTAATATGCTTTTCACTACACATTATAGTATAATTGCTACTTCATTGATCTAAATCAATATCATTTTTTGTTCATTAATGTCACCTAATATGTCATTAGGCACCCAACATATTATATAGCATATAATCATGCCATTTAAATGAATTAAAAAAATGCAAATGTGTACATACCTCCTATGAACTCAACTCAAAACCCAAGCTTTCAAGCTTGCTTGGCCTATTTGGTGGTAAATCCATCTTCAAAGGCATTTCCTATACATAGACATATCTACACCTTATCAATTCAAGCTATGAAAACATAAACTATGGAAATATATCAAAACTCCTCAAGTTAGGTCTTTTCTCATTTAATCATATAAAAAATGTGTTTACCAACTTAATCTAGCCTCAAAGAGAGCTTTCCCTCACAAAAACTCAAGGTCTCTTCACTACCAAACCCATTTACAAATGGGTCACTAACCATTTCAATTACAACTAAAATATAACCATAAACTATGTAAAAAAGAAGAAGATATGTGTTTTCTTACCCTTAGAAGGTAGGAAACGGGGCTAATTTTATTAGAGAACTCAAGCTCCCTCAAGCTCCAAGCTTCTCTCTCTAACTCTTTCTTCTTCCTTGTTGGAATTCCCAAATCCTTGCTCAAATCTTGATCTTTGATGATGGATATTATGTTTAAAGGCATAGAAACCTTCAAAATCATATATGAGATAGAGTTTTAGAGGTTTGGGGTCATGTTTAGTGTTTTGGGACTTTGGAGGCGCAATTAGAATGAAGAAATGGAGCTAAAATTTATTTATATTAGAGCCCTCACGATTTGGCTCATGGTCGTGACACTCTTGGTGCCTAGCCATGAAACATCTGTGTGAAATAGTCTCAACCACGATAGTCACGGCCGTGACATAATTGGTCATGGGCATGACTTCTTTCAAATATCATTTTCCTTTATTCTTTCAACCATTTTCAAAGCACAAGACCTAAGTTCAACCTTATACCCCTTATATACCTTATATTAACCCTAAAATACTTCTGATACACCATTGATATGCCTTTGACATATTTTATACCGCACTTATATCATCTTGTATCTCACTCATATACCCTTTATATGCCACATATACCTTGATAGTGTTTATGTAATGTCTGGTGATTTAGGCCTCGATCCCATGTGGCTTTAATCGGGCGCGCTGATTATCTAAATTCGGACCCATAAAAAAATCATAAATAATAAGAAAAAATAAGTATGGATATTAGTATATGAGAACTAAAAAGTTTCATGAAAGAATTGGAAAAAAATAAAATTACCCTACAGACAAAATCGGTATTTCCTAATTTATTGGGGCAAAATGTGTAAGAAATAGAAAAGTTTGGGCAAGAGTGAAATTTCCCATAATAAAAATTAATTAAGATTAATTAAGTTAATGAACCAATAAGAAGAGAGATTAAGCTAATTAGTGGGACCCACATACCTTAATTTAGTATAAAAGTAAAAAACGTGTTTAAATTTCACCATTTCTCCAAATTGTCATCTTTTCCACCCCACTTTTCCCCTCCCTTGGCCAACCACCCCAACCTCCTATAACCCCCCATTTTTACTTCCATCAAACTTCTAAAAGAGTGAAAAAGAAAAATTAAAGAGAGAGAAACCAATAAATTAGAGAATTTCCACCATAAAAGAAACCTAGAAAGGAAGGAAGAAAAGAAGAGAAAAGGAAGATTTTTGGGAGTGAATTTTGGCCACCTTAGAGGATCATTAAGGTGAGTTTGTTCTTCTTAAATTTAACCCTATTCCATCTATTTGAGACCCTTGCAATTGATTGTTATGATTGGAATTGTTAGATTAAGGTTTGTGTGGAAGTTGTGTAACTTGCGTTGAGAAGTATTGTTTTGAATAGAAGTGATGGAATTGAGTTTTGGATTGATGTAAATGATGAATTTGTGGCTTGAAAACTAAAGGAATAAGACTTATGAAGATGTGTATGGAGTTGCCTAATGAAGGGGAAGTTAAGAGGAAGATGTTTAGAAGTGTTTAATGGTGATTGTATGACTAGAAGATGATGGATGTTATGGAAAAAGACTTGAATGTTTGGGGGCAGTAAAAAGAGGAGGAAATAAAGTTATGGAAAAAAATAGATGAGTATTAGGAACACAACATATTGTTTATGCATAAACAATGGTTGAATGTGTCATTTAGTGACATTGTTTTTCTTTTTGTTAAGGCCAAAAAAGTAGCCACCAAGAGGTGGACAAAAGCAAAGAAAATGCCACCTAATAAGTGAAAGAAATAGAGGAAAAAAAGAAGGATTGAGGTTGTCTAGATATGTGCTTCTTTGATAAAAATCTTGCATGCTATAATATATATGCTATATTGTGTATAATATGTGTTTGTGCATATAGATTGCAATGTAGTGTATTAAATTGTTGCCTTATAATTTTGTAGTATAATAGAATGAAATATTAAGTCTTATGAATGTGTATATGATATGGAAATTTTGGGCATGAACATAAATACATAAGGTCATGAAATTAATTAAGTTGCAATGAAGCCAATAGGTACCCTGTCACATGCACTAGAATAGCCTTGATAAAATTGATTATAACATGGGTTGTGGACCTTGGATTGGTATAAAACTAATCGAATATGATAGCTAACACATAGTACTAAAAATGTTCTGAAGAATACAAGTTGAAATTTGGCTTCCAATTAGACCAAAAATTGGCTGCAAAATTTCAAATCAAAGTGAACCAAGAAAATCCTGGGCAGAAATTGATTGAACAATACTTTGACCATAACTTTTGATAGAAAATTTGGATTAACCTTGATTCTTTTTAAAAATTCAAGCTAAGACAATTAAATAAAACTTTGTAGAAGACCATAATGTCTTAATCAGATAAAAAATGGGCCAAAATTGAGGCCCAAGCCTAGAGCTAGAGTCTACCATGAGTTATAAACTTGTATTTTTGATATTTTTCATATGGTGTGATTAGTATATGTTAATTGTTGGGAATTTTGGTTTATTTGAATACGTGGTATATGATAACGAAAAAAATAAATATTAAAGTCTGAATACACCTAGCCGTGAACTAGAATAATAGATAGTTTGGTATGCCAATCAGGAAAAAAATAGAATGAGTACGATAAAGTATTATTGAAGCTGGTAATGACACTATTAAAAAGAAAGTCGGTAATGACAATATTAAAAAAGCCAGTAATAACATTATTTAAAAAGCCGGTAATGACAATATTAAAAAGGCCGATGATAGCAATATTATAAAAGCCGGGATTGACAACCTCATATTCATATTAATTAGTTTAGACATTGGTGTTATGGACTAGACACAAAAATAAAATAAAACAAAATCAAAGCAAATAAAAATAATAATAGTGAAAATAAGGTTAAAAGTAAATTAAATGATAATATGAATATTTTATGTATATGGAATATGAAATAATAATTTATACATGGTATGAATATGTGTAAATGTATATAAAGTAATATATGGAATTTTATTCATGATGTATGTAATACATATAATTGTAGCATGAATGAATGCATGCGTATGTAAGATTTTTATTCTATAAAGTACCACTAAGCTAGTAGCTTAGCACATATATTTTTCCCTCACACAGATACTGAAGTTCTGAGAAAAATAAGTTAGTTGTCAAAAGAAGAAGGGAATCTCATAAAAAGCAACTAGAAGCATCAACTTATTTTGATATATTTGATTAAAGCTTTGTAAAATATTATCAAAAACTTATTTCATGTAGTTCATATAGTTTAAGTATTTTGGGATATGTAATACTAATGTAGTGAATATAATATGGATATAAATCTAAGTTAAATAGAGTTTAAGTATTTTGGGATATGTAATACTAATGTAGTGAATATAATATGGATATAAATCTAAGTTAAATAGCCATATATAAATTATGAAGTTTTGGAGTGTGCAAAAATTTATGTTGAATATATGTATATTTTAAATAAATATTTTAGTAAAAAAATAAATTATACCAATGTTCATTTTTAATGAAGGAATTAAGATGGTTAAACATGTAATATTCACTTATCTTACTATTACAGAGTAGGGTAAGAGGGTGTTACAACTAAGCCCTAATTTGCGGGTACTACATAAATAATGATATTCAATTACAAAAAATACCTACTCCAACTATTATAAAGAATTCCTTTTTTCTTTTCAATTACACATGGAAAACAAAAGCATGATTTCTATGTATCTTCCGATTTTTCCCATGGACACACTCTAGGGGCAAAGTCTAAGGCTCCCAAATCTGATACATAATTCCATAAATTTTTGGATTATATAATTCAAAATGATTTAGAGATCCATATGTCAATCTTATAAGCATCCGCCTTGAATCTACTGATAGCCATTTTAACCCTTCGTTTATGCTATTCATTGTAATTAAAGCAACACCAAAAACATAGGCTGATAATTCACAGCATTGCTACGTTGCTTTCTCGAGTAAATTGAAATCTTTTTCTTGATAATGAAAGAATCTCTAACACCCAAAATAATAAGCAAATATTTATTATAGACTGCAAACAAAGTCGCATAAACCTAGGTTTAAAGGTCTTGATGCCCATGGTAGATTCCAATGGTCTCTTCTGAAGTCAACATTTTTAAGCACAATATAGTGCTTAGCAGCCATATTGAAGTACTTGTAGAAGAAAGTAAAATTTGTGATTAGGTTTTCATCTCTTTTATGGTAGAGGTACTTAAAAATTTCTGTCAATAAGGAAAGGGAAAGAAGAGTAATGATATAATCCATGGATGTAGCTGGAGAAACGCCAAAAAGAGAAATAAATGAGCATAAATGAAATCTAAGTTGAATAAAAAGGAATGGAATGGAATATATTTGTGATATTATAATGTAGTTTGTATTCTCTTGTTATAAGTAATCAAAAACCTCACTTGTATCATAAATGACACTTTAATTTCTAATAAGTATGAATAGATACACGATATCCTAATCCCATTGCAGACATTTATTCTTATCAATTAAATGTAATATGCCAATCGTTCAATAAATATAGTGTAGACGCACGAAGATGAGTGCATGTTCACAGAAGATGAGCAACTGACTGTTACATGATGTCATTACATTTTACTTCGAACTAATGATATAGGTATAACTGATAGAGATGTGCCTTAAAGGCAATCACCTTAGGCACTTAGCGTATATATTTATGATGACATTCTTTTATTATATTGATATTCATTTGAATATGAATTGATGTAGATTTTTAACTGATTAATGAAAGTCCATGATATGAAACACAATATGAAGGAAATCATGATGAGATCATTATTGTGAGATTTCTATCATGTGCAATTGTGTTCATTTCCAAATGATGCCTAATCATTGGATTAATAAGATAGGATATTTTAATCCGGATAGATTAGTATATGTTATACTCCTTGATTGGATCAAATAGTTGATCTCATGAACTATAGTCATGAGATGTTTAGAGTTAATATGTGGATGCTTGCTAGAGTAGCCAAGTATATTAGATGAACTACTATGAGACAATCATATGGATTACCTATTCAAATGTCAGTGATAGTTTCATTGTACCAATGGTGCAAGTGTCCTTAAACTTTAGGTGCTCAAGGTTATCTTGGATATTGATTCTGTACTTGACTCCATTCCTTGTTGCTTCAGAAGATGTTGCTTATAGGATGGTGATTGGGCACAACTTGAGGTATTTAAAGGTAGTTAAGTAACCAATAGAGGATTTACTGCTCCTGATAGAAGGAGAGTATAACCACTACCTATTGTCGAGATCATTACTCGTTAAACTTTGGCCAAAGTAGACTTGTCTTGAAGGTGGTCTTTAAAGACATATCTTATCGAGTAATGAGTCTCAATGATAAGAGCTAACATCATTTGGACTAGATGTGATATAGTCAATCTAGTAGGAGCTAACACTTATACCATACTCTGAACTGAGTAAGGTATAGTAAGGGTGAAAAGATGAACTGCACGAACAATAATCTTTAGAAAGGTTTGTAGTCAAACCATTGACTTTTTGGTCAGTTGGAGGTCATGATATGTTGCTAGATACAACTCATGATCTGCTCGAGATCAAGTGTTGATCTGTGTAGCCAATATAACTAAAAACCTAGTGGGTCACACACATTAAAGGTGTGAATAATGAGTAAAATGGTCTTGAATATGATCCAATTGTTAGAGATGAGCCCAAAAGGCAATTGCCTCAGGCACTTAGTGTACACACTTAAAATGACATTCTTTTATTATATTATCATTCATTTGCATATGAATTCATATAAATCTTAAATTGATTAGTGAAAGTATATGATATGAAACATAGCATGAAGAAAATCATGATGAGATCATGATAATGAGATTCCTAACATGTGTAATTATATTTGTATCTTAATTATCATATCATAGGATTAACAAGATGGGACATTGTTGATCCGGACATACTAGCATAGGTTATACTCCTTGATTGGATCAAGCAGCAGATCTCATAAGCTATGAGCATGAGTTGTTCAGAGCTAACATATAGATGTTTGCTAATAGTAGTCAAGTACATTGAATGACTTGTTATAAGATAATCATATGGATTATTTATTCAAATGTCAATGATATTCTCATCATAGCAATGGTGCAAGTATCCTTAGATCTGAGGTACTCAAAGATATCTTAAATACTGATTCTATGCTTTAACTTCATTCCTTGTTGTCTCACAAAGGTCGCTCATAAGGTGGTTATTGGGTACAACTTAAGGTATTCGAAGGTAATTGGATAGCCAATAGAGGATTTACCACTCCTGATAGAGGGAGTGTATACCTATAGCCTCTTGTCGAGATCATTGCTCGAAAATCTTTAGTCGAAGTGGAAATGTCATGAAGATAGTCTTTAATGACATGTTTAATAGAGTAATGAGTCCCAGTGATAAAATCTAACATCACTTGGGCTTGGTGTTATGTAGTCAATCTAGTAGGAGCTGACATAGTCTATGCTCTAAATTGAGTGGGGTAAAGGATGGTAGAAGGACGGTGAAAGGATGAATTGTATGGATATTGTTTATGGAAATGTTTATAGTTAAGCTACTGGCTTTCTCTTTAATTGGGGGTCTTAATGTGCTGTTAGATACAGCTAATGACTTGCTTGATATCAATTGCTGACTTGGGTGGCCAACATAACCCAAAACCTAATGGGTCACACACTTTGAAGTTGTGAAAGAAGAATAAAATGGTCTTGGATGAAATCCAAAAATATAAGAGATTTATTTGGGGCTAGAGCATGATGGGATCACAGAAAAATTCGCTCGGGAGGTCGCAGACCCATGCGGGCCTATACGGGCCCACGGTGGGCTGCCAGCGCAATAAGAGCATCAGCACACATCAACGCGTGGCCAATACAATTTGTTTGCCAAATTTGGCCAAATTGTGCCAAACTTCCTATTTAGCCCCCCAAACTCTATTTTGACATTTTTGGTCTTTCACACAATCCTATGGTATTTAGGAAACACCTATATAAAGCCTTTTTCACAAGAAATTTTACCCTAGCCTCCATGAAAATTATATGTTAATTTTGTAAGTATTTTTCTCTCAAATAATATTATTTTTGCTAACACAAAAATAATTATTCTAAGCCATCCCCTATGAGGTCTTCTCCTTTCAGCTTTGTGTGGATTACCATGGGCTTGGTATGTTATAGTTTGCGACAATCCAATAAGAATAGGAGGTGGAAAAATTCAAGAACACTAAAGGTAAAATCTTCAAACCTATTATTTTGGTTAATTAATTTTGATGACACAAGTTGAATCTTTGGTTCAGACTTTGAATTTTTTGTATTTTCCTCTACATTTTATATATGATATATATGTTCAAAATCCAACATTGGTATCAGAGCCCTCTTGTATTTATCAAAATTAATTTTGATTGAAGATGCAATGAAATTGCTTAATTTTGATAATTTTAGTTCCATTGATTTGAAAAATTAATTTTAATTTGTATAATTCGTTTTAATTATTTTGTTCACTATAATCTACTCATGAGATGATTAAGAATGATTATAATGATTGAAAAATGGTTTAAATGGAATTCAGGTAATTAAATTATTTCAAAATTGCCTAAAACTAGGTTTTGTTGATCTAGTGTTGTTATTTGGTTTGTTTGATGAGGCTGTTCATAATATTTTTTTTTTTTGAAATATTTGATTATTAAAATATTATTTGAACATTTTGGAAATATATTTAAGCTTCTGAAAGTGTCAAATAATTAATTAAAAATTATTTTAATTAATTTTGCAAATAAATTGCAATACAGGGGCTATTTTAGAACATCAGCAAGGTTGTTTTGTTTGAATTTTTTGTATGTATTTATTTTGATTCCAGTACTTTTAAAATATGTTTATGTGATAATTATGATGTTAGTTTAATGTTAGATTCATGCTAAATTTATTTTACTCAATTTTGAATTTTCAAATTAATTCTAGTTATAATATGTGTTGGTTTGGGCATTTTTTTGTTTGTTCACTATTCTTAATATTTTGGCTTATGCCAAAATTATTTTGATTAGTTTGAACTAGCGTAAAGGTTCTTAGACTGATTAAATGAGGTTCTAGAACTTTTGAGAATTTTTAGAAATTGATTTTGAATCAATTTAAGTTAAGAAATTGCAATTCTAATGTGATTAGATAGTAATGTGCATGTTAAAAATTAAATTGTTTAATTTAACATTATTATAATTTATTTTGAAGATGGATTAATTTTGAATTAATTATGAAAATATGAAAATTGATTTAATGTGATTAAATATTAAAATCCATATTAAAATTGCATGCAAAATGGAATTGGCTAAATCAATATAAGTAGACAATTTCAGTTCAAGTGTTGAAACCGGTTTTCTAATTGGAATCAAAATGTCATTATCTAATTTACCTTTATTTTATGCATTAGAGAATGCATGCTAGGAGTGTATGGATTGCATGATGGATAATTATGGACCTAAGCCCAATGTGATTGAGCATGCACGATTAATTTTATTTTTATAGTAAATAGGGTCTGAGTGTTCCTGCATTTCCTTATTTTTTATGTATTTCTCTTCTCTTTTCACTCTCCTCAAATGTAACTTGAGATTTTCTTTTTAAAATATGTAATTAGATTACATATGATTAAGATACATAGAGATGCAAATTGAGTAAGAAGCAAAGAGGAGGTGTCATAAAGATGAATACTTAGAAATAGAAATTTTGAATTTCTATTTTGGGTTGTAACTCACGTATATTTCTAGGTTTGACCTAATCAATTCGCTTTGGCTAAAAGAATTGATTGTAGAATGTCCATAATCATACCACATAGTTAGTATAACTATCTTTTATATATTATTATGATGAATGGATATATAATTGCATGGCAATATAATGATGAGACTAAATTAAAGAAAAATCTCTTGCTTAAATAACATCAAAGCTAACGTGTTCCATTAATATGACAAGAACCAGAGTTTATTTAGAGTTAGAGTTGTTGGAAAAACCCAAGCCTGCTCTACAAGAATATGTTCAAACCATGGAAATAAGGTTTCCTAATTAATGAGCTAGCTTTAATAAGAAGCATTGATTTGTTGGGCAAACCCAAGGTCAGTGTGGATTGAGGTAAAGTTGGATAGTGTATATGAGATATACGTGCATCAAGAGTTGATAGCCCAATATATGTGCACATATCAATAGTTGATAGTGAAGAGTTTTGAGCATGAATCATATACATATTACGTAGTGGAAAATAAAATTTTTCAAAATCCGAATCAAATGATTCTACTTGTGCCAATTAAAACTAATTTAATAAAAAAATTCAGAAATTATACATTTATAATTTCTTGATTTTTCTTCAACTTCTTACCTTATTGGGTTGTAACAAACCACAACAATCTAATCTTGGACTGTTTCTAACAATATCCAATTGAAGATGAGAGGATGAAACCACTAAGAAGATGACTTGAACATACCTTAAAGTGCTAGCAATAGTGTATATTCCTTTGAGAGAAAAAATTAAACTCTTTAATTTTTCTTCTCCTAAAAATTTTTCCTTATGTATTTTCTATTTTTTGGGGTCTTTTAGATCCAAGAGAAAATCAGAAAACTAAATCAAAATTGAAGAGAGGAGAAAGTGAAGAAACATGAATAGTAAATTGGACAATTTAAATGTCTGGCAGGCCTCCTAAGCCAACTCCTCCGAGCGATTTTTTTTTGCGATCTTATCGCGAATCGACTCAAAATAATTCTCTCATATTTTGGATCATATCCAAAGCCATTTTACTCAATCTTCACATCTCCAAAACGTGTGACTTATTAGGTTCCCGGTTATATTGGCCACTTGAATTATCAAATAATTTAAGCAAATCACAAGCGGTATCTAGCAACACATCATGACCCCCAATTGACTGGAAAGTCAGTGGTTTGACTACAAACCTTTCTATAGACAACAATACATACAATACATCGTTTCACCATTCTATACCCCATTCGGTTCAAAGCATGAACTATGTGTCAACTCCCGCTAGACTGACTACGCCAAATTTAGCCCAAGTAATATTAGATCTTGTCCTTAGGATTCATTACTCTATTAGACATGTCACTGAAGATCATCTTCAAGATATTTCCACTCTAGCCAGAGATTCCCGAGTAATGATCCCTATAAGAGGCCGTGAGTATACTCTCCCTCTATCAGGAGCGGTGAATCCTCTATTGGCTACCCAATTACTATCGAATACCTCAAACTGTACCCAATCACTACCCTACGAGCAACCTCTATAAGGCAATAAGGAATGAAGTCAAAACACAAAATCAGTATCCAAGATATCCTTGAGTACCTCAAGTGTAAGGATACTTGCCCCATTGCTATCATTAGACTATCATTGACATTTGAATGCATAATCCATATGATCATCTCATAGTAGGTCATCTAATGTACTTGACTACTCTTAGCAAGTATCCAATGTTAACTTTGAACATTTCATGTTCATAGCTTATGAGATCTACTGCTTGATCCAATCAAGGAGTATAACATATGCTAGTCTATCTAGATCAATAATGTCCCATCTTATTGATCCTATGACTAGGGATAATTTAGATATTAACATAATTACACATGATAGGAATCTCATTATCATGATTCCATCATGATTTTCTTCATGTTATGTTTCATATCATGGACTTTCATTAATCAGTTTAAGATCTATATCAATTCATATGCAATGAATACTAATATAATGAAAGAATGCCTTTTTGAATGTGTACACTAAGCGCTTGAGGCAATTCCCTTTGGCCACATCTCTAACAATCTCCCACTTGCACTAAAGCCAATCGCCTTTGTACATTAGACTATAGGCAAGGATATGACTATCATATTCCTTTTGGGATTTTGGTCTGGTGACTTGATCAGATATTTTATGATTAGTGGGAACTCTCTCTTATTACATCATATCTACCATTGATTTCTAAAATCAATTGATATGATTGAGTACATGTTTGGATCTTTTGATGAGACTATGATTCCTTTGCATATGCAGTGGCTCTTTTATTGTTCCAATCATATTGGACTTACAATACTAGGAATCACTTCTACCTTGTGATGAATTCCCTTTCCAAACTACTTTCGCAGCTGCCTTGGAATCTGTAACGTACTTTAAGTTGTGGAAACATCAGACATCATCTATTTGGAACTTTTCCAACTGACTAGACAACTATTTAATATAAATACATAACCCGACTAGGATTTTGAGTTATCCTTGTCGAATTGGATGCTGGCATCCATAATCCTACTTACCTTTATCTTACTATCTCCTTAAACCAAGAATACATTCTCAATCCTTCTCAAGTATTTAAGGATGTTCTTGACAGTCACCCATAATTCCTTGATGGGATCATATTGATATCCACTCATGACACTCATAGCATAATATCCATTAAGCCTAGTACACAGCACTGTACATAATGAATCCAATAGACAAGGCTTATGGAATCTCATCCATGTTAGTCTATTTGTCCTATATCTTTGGACATAAAGACTTAGAGAGGGTAATCCTATCGATCATATGAATAGATCCTCTCATAGACTACTTCATGCTAACCACTTTAGCATCTTAGCTATGTAGACTAAGAAAGAATGAGTAACCTCTTAGATCTATCTCTATAGATCTTAATCCCCTTTTTGCAAGTTACTTTTAAAATCCTTCTTGGAGAATGATTTTAGGGTAACAAATTGACTAACGTAGAAATGAGAGATCTTTTCGTACTAGTCGTATGTCTTCCACATACTTTATTAGGAACAAAATAACACTCCCACTAACCTTCTTAAAAACACACAAACCATCCACATATTGTGAGAAAACAAACTCTTTGATTATCTCATCAATTTAGATGTTTCAACTCTCGAATGTTTGCACTAATCCATCAATGGATTTTGCAATTTGTATTGTGTTTCATCATCATTAGATATGAATCTCTTAGGTTGTGTTATATACACATTTTAAGTCAAATTTCCAAAATGAAACATGTCATCATATCTATTTGGAAAATCTCATCACAATGAGTAGCAATGACTAGGAGTAACATGATGGATTTAAGCATAGTATATGAAGTAAAAAGTCTTGTCAAAGCCAACCTTTGTCTTTAACAATGTCTTTTAACTACCAACTCTAGCTTTATAGGCAACTACATTACCTTCCATGTCGGTCTTCTTCTTGAAGACCCGCTTGCACCCAATGGGGTGTTATCCCATTAGGCAGGTTAACCAAAGTCCATATTTGGTTTCTAGTTATGGAATTCACGTCGATTTATGACTTATGACCACTAGTCATATTCTAATCTCTTCAGAGTCTCTTCATAAGTAGCAAGCTCATGATCCTTTATGAGCAATACAACCATTTTGTTCATTTATAAGAAATCTATATCTCTTAGGAACAACTCGTATCCTACTTTACTTATGAAGCTCTTGTGTTTCATAAGGTCTTACTATTACTTCATCTATATGAATAACATATTTGGGATTTATCAATTGATTTGTGTCTGCTTGAGTATATATTTGAACATCAACAAGTTCATTCTTGCTTCCATTATCTTATTGTAGAAGAAACTCTTTTCTTGGAAGATAGCATTGTTTGAAACAAACACTGTTTGCTTCAAACAGTGGTAAAACTAATAACCAAATGACTCTCATTGGATATCTTACATATAGATAAAGAGTTAGATTGAGCTTTTAATTAATCCAACATTATCTACTTCTCTTAAGTAAGATAATCCTAAACTTTCATTTATGAAAGAATAGATTTTATGTTATTTCATATCTTATATGGAACATCAACTGACTGATACGTATTATGTTAATCATATAAACATAATTCCATGTGCATGACCATAAAAAGAATTTTAAGGAATTTTAAGGAATTTTAAAAACTTATTATGTACCTCATCATGTCTAACATAATCCCATATGCATGACCATAAAAAGAACATTCAAATAGATTATTCCAAAAAAATGAAGCATTAACTTTCATGAATGATTACAATGTCGTCACAATTTCATTCATTCAAAAATAAGAAAATGATGTCGTCACATTCAACAACAAATAAGAACACGATGTCGTCATAATTTCATTAAACAAAAAAACTACATATTTCTTCTAACTACCTAACTCTTATTAAGTACTGATTATCACGTGAACTAATGAGATATGTAAGAAAATGATATCGTTACAATTTAATCTTGAACCAATGGGATATCATATGTACAGTAAAACAATGTCGCATTAAATCACTGGCATCATTAACAAAACGGTGTATTCAATAAAAAATTAAAATTAAACAAAACTATGTTGTTACAATAACTTTAACAATAAGTACACGACTCTTTGAAAAAAAAATACAACTAAAGTTGCCTTCATTCATTATTCAATACTCCTACTATATAATTAGAGTTTGTAGAATCATAAGCAATATCAAAAAAATAAAAAACTATACGTTTTAAAGCAATTGTGTATCAAAAACACAAAAAAAAAAAAAATGAAGAACAACAATGTAAACAAAAGGATTAAGCTTTATTCCAAAAGATGTAATGAGATTAATCTTTGCATCACTAGCATTATTTATAGACCAGCTGAATTGAGAGCAATATGCAAAAAATTCCTTAATGTAGCAATTAAAGAAGAATAATACATCCAAGAGCACATCATTATGGTCAATATTATCTACCACACACATATGTGGTGGCTAATAAGCGAACACAATGTGTGGTCGCTGTTCAGCTACCACATCTATATGTGGTAGCTAATTTTATCATTTAGTTTTTAATATTAATGTTTAGGGTTAATTATTATTAAATATCAATTAATTAAATAAGAGTCTTTTTAGTTAATATATTTCCAAAAATAAAGCGACCAAAACCAAATCCAAGGAGTATTGTCATAGTAATTTACCCTATACATATTTATACAATTATTAATTATTTAGAGCCGAAAGTATATTATGCATACATAGTTAAAATTAGTGCTCCACAAGACATATTGTAAGATTTTGACACTATAAAGTCGGATGATTATAGGTAATTAAGTAAGATAGAAGAAAGCTATGAGATATAATCATATCGTTAAGACAAGCCACTTACCAATAGTGGATTTAGAGCGAGAACGAATGAACAGTACATATAATGATTATGATAATTATCTATTTTCGAACGAATGGATAGTACATATAATGATTAGGTACTGAGTGTAATTAATTAATTATTTACATAAATTATAATAATAAAAGTAATAATATGTATAAGACTCATTATATAATATAGTAGATATATTAGTATGCCATGACAAATGAATGAATCAGATCATTAAATGACCATTCAATAGATCCGAATGCATAATTTTAAATGATTCAAATCATATAGCATTAAATCTAATAGTTTATATGGAAGCGGCGTATCATAGAAGGAGTACCTATATAATATAATTGAATAATTAATTAAATTATAATTTTATAATAAATTTTAATGCTATAAAATTAATTACATTATAATAACCTAAATATCACATTAAATCATAAACTTTGTACATTTTTACAATTATATCCAATTTTACAAAAAATTTATTTAGATTATATGAAATTTTACTTTAATAACAAATTCATCATCAAAACACGAAACCATGCTAAAATTATATGCAATAAAAAAAACAGATATGATAAAATAAAAAATAAAGTAAAAAAGAAATAATAAAATAAAGTGAAAAATAAATAATAATAAAAATAGCATAAATAATAATAAAAAATAAAAATACTTATATATAAAATTAAAAAATTAATTAATTAAAATTATTTATTAAATTTATTATTATTATTATTATTTCTAATTAAATACTAAATAAATAATATATTTGAAATTAATTTTTATCAACATTATAAAATTAATTAAACTATATATAATAGATCAAAATTAAAAAGTAAATTAATTAGATATTAATTAACTAATTAAAATAACTATAACACCTAAATAATGCCATTAATAATATATTATACTAATATAAAATATATAATTAATTACAAAATATATTAATATTAACTAATATTTAATTTATATATGAATATAAATATAGAAAATTAAAATAATTTTAATTAAATAGGAAATCAAAAATTAAGAATTAAATTAGCGACCACATTGAACTTAACAAAAAAGGCGTCGCTTTGATGCCCAACAATGTCGTTTTGATGCTAGAGACCACATTCTGATGTGGTCGTTGGCTATGTTATATTTTAATTCCCCCCTTTCTTCTCCTCCCGGCACGCCTCCAACCCTTTCTTCTCCTCTCATCTTTCTAAAATCTCCATTTCCAGCAGACTTGTGCACTCCCAACCCCCATTTCTTCTCCTCTCTCTCTAATCCATCTTCGGGTCTTTGAAATTTGGCGCCGTCCGCCACTGCTTTTCATTGGTGTTTAGGTATTTCTTCTTCTTCTTCTTCTTCTTCTTCTTCTTCTTCTTCTTCTTCTTCTTCGTATTTTGAATGTAGATTGCTGTCTTTGAGCTCAATCTTATAAATCCCTAAGTTTTAGGTTAGTAATTTCTCCCTTTGGTAACTGTTCTCTTTTATTCCTTTTGGCTTGAAAATAAAACTTTTTGAAGTGATGATTTGGTTTGATTTAACAGCTTCATCATTCGGTAATTAATTAAAAAAATTGAAAAATTGTGCCCTTATTGTGCAATTTTGTTTGTGGATTAAGTGGTAGGTTCATATGTCAATTTGGGTAAAGTTTCAATTTTTGAATCTCCTTCCATTTTTCGTAACCCAGAAAATGAAAAAAGAAAAAAAAAATCTAAGATAAATTGAATTCCTCAAACTAGGATTTACTGTGTTTTCATTGAGGGGGATTCTCAAATTCTTATTAATTCCCTTCAAAGTTCTGCTGTTGATCAATCTTATTTTGGACAGTTAGTAAATGACTGTAAAATCCCAGTTAATGATTTAGTTAATTGTTCCTTTTTTTTTTTTTTTTGTAAAATGGTCAGCTGACCAAACTGCTTATACTCTAGCAAGAGTGGTTTGTTTTATGTCTGATCCAGGGGCGTGGGAAACCAGTCCTTCCACATTTCTAATCGATGTATTAGCTTCTGATTTCCAGGCAGTTTCTTTTTAGTTTCATAGGAAAAGAGGAGTGGCATTTACTATCATATGAATTATTTGTAAGTTCTATTCACAGTGAATGGAAATGTTAGGATTAATTATTTGTAGTGTTTGCAAGTCTTCTTGCACAGTATTTGACTAGAAGTGGCATTTATTGTCATTGTGTGGTTTATTTTGAGCTGGAGTATTGGAAAATTAATCCTCATAGGAGTACACTTTTTATAATCATATGAGTTATACATGATAATACATATTTATATAATGATAAAGATGACTATAGTGTTTTACGGTTCTAGGGTTAGGGTTATTGCAATCGTTTAATTTGGATACGATTAATAGTAATTTAATTATAGTCGAATTAGTAGTTTATTCAATTAAGGCAGAATTAATGATAGTTCTATATTTCCTAGTTTTCTATTTTCTTAGGATTCTTAAACCCTAGCTTCCCTATTTTAATATAATCTCTAGTTTTCATGTTTTCTAGGCTTGTAACCTCTATATAAAGAGATAGAATTCAATCAATAAAAATAAGTCATAAATGTAAAAAAAAACTAACCATTTCTAGCCAAGACACAATCAAGAGAATATTTATAGAAGTTGCGATTTAAGTGGACTAAAATTTGAGAAAAATAAGTTGTGAGATAAATTAGAGTGAGTTAGTGATAACTAAAAAAAGGAGTAAATTTTGGTTCATTTGAACCCGAGAGCTAAGGGAGGTTGGTCTTAATGAACATTAACAAGAGTATGAATTGGAGTTTGGAATGGAAGTGACCGGAGTTGCCAAAAACAAGAAATAGAATGGGGATTGGACCGTGGTTAATTAGTGAATTAATTTACTTAATTAAAATAATAATTAGTTAAATAAAATAATTGAATTGAAGAAAAATGGAGAAAATGGAGAACAATTTGTGACCATAGATATGATGGGAGATTTGAAACCTAATTGAACTAAAAACCATTTAAACCGTGACATGTTGAAATTGAAAAGGAAGTGGCAATGCTTTGTGATAACTGAAGTAAGGAAAAAGATTTATTAAAAAAGAACTAGTTAAACCAGAATATTGGGAAATGAAAATAAGTTAAATGGAACAATTACAGGTGTGAGAGAAGAAATTAAGTAAAAGGGAAATACTATACTAAAACAAATTTAGATGAACGGAGGAAGGAAGATAATAGTTAAGGTGAAATTTGGACCTACTATTGCTTCTTATTTTTCTTGTAGTATATATGTACTGAATTCTAATGCCACTTGTTTGGTTTGGAGCCAATAGTATGTGATAAATTTGATAATTGGTCTATATGGCTCACTTGAATGATTTATTTATTTTTTTGTGTATTACAGGAGTGTTAGTTTCACCTACTCCCGTCATATAATATTTTTGATATTACTTGTTTCTGTAAGGTAAATTCCTACTACTTCGTATATTACTTAAAATTAATGTATGACATATTTGAAGTGTCATGTATATATTGTTGAAATTGGTGAAATATGGGAGTAACAAGGATGACATTGGGTGTGTTTTTTTTTTATGCTGTGGAAATGAGTGTTGCTAGAAGGTATTTAGGGCATGACTTGCATATATTTTATTTGTTGATATGTGATTAATTTATTTGAGAAACTCACAGGTGAATGATTAAACAAATTGGAAAATGTCTATTTATAGGAAAAACTCTGCTAAAATTTTAGTAACTTTATAGAATTTGAAATATAATAAATATAGTTAGTAAATTTTAATATTAATTGTTAATAAAGAACAATATTAAGATAAGAAATTTGATTATCCGATTAATTGTTTTATATGCTTGAGGAATAAGTTTGATTATATGATTGATTCTGTTTTATATGCTTGAGGAATAAATTTGGAATTGAAAATTTTTAGGAGTTGCTCTTTTGAAATTTAGGTATAACTATAGAAATAACACGATTGAAATAACTTGAAAATGAATGTAAATAAAAGTACTTTTTTTTTGTACATTTTAGCCTTATGTTTGCTGTCTTTCTCATTGGATTATGAGAATTCACTGAATTGTACAGTGTAGACAGTTGGAAATACGTGTCTATATAAATATACATGACTTGTTAGACATTTTATCAAATACATATGTAGAAATTTCGCAGCATATCCCCTTTGTTCTTCGAGTGCACACCGTACATGTCTATATCTTGCACTTGAAGAACTAGGGGGATATGATGTTGAAATTTCTGCATATGTATGGATATAATGTGTACATTCATGACATATAGATGATGCATTCTTGAATGGGATATGTTCTTATCTTGATAGCTAATATGAGAGTGATAAGGATGACAAACTGAATAAAATAATGAATTGTGAACAATTCATACAATTAATTATTACATACTTATTGCAGTGATCAATCACAAGTAATGATAGAAACTGGATGTACCGAAGGTTAGGAGACAATTGCTTTCTTAATTCAAATTTTTCATATGGGATTGAGAAAATTTGTGGAATTTGCGCATGCTTATTTGGAGTAGATGGACAACGAGAAAATAAAGTGTTCTTGTATGAGACCTAAGTGTCAGAACCATCAATTTCTTAATATTGAGACGGTGCATTATCATTTGCTAAGATATGGATTCAAACTTAATTATTATGTATGAAACATATGTAAGGAGACAGATGTGTGTATTTGGGCAATATGTATGGATTGGCCAGTCATTTTAATCGAGTGAATGATTACCATATAATGGTTATAGATGTTGCCGGTCGTACCTTCAATTAGAATTATGAGTATGAGGAGATCCTAATATAGCGGCGAAATAGTTTTATGATATGCTAGATGTTGCCAATAGTCTGCTATGGCCAGGTTGTGAAAATCAATCTCAGTCCTCACATGTGAATAGAATATTGATTATCAAGTCAATGCACTATTTATTTGAGCATGCATTTGATGCAATTGCTCAATTGATGAAAGACTCAATGTCGAAAGACAATCTTTTGGTTTTCAACTTTTTGGACAGTTTAGACAACATTACTCGTGTTGATTAGTCATTGTGACTATTTATAGTCTACCTCATTGACTATATATGAAGGACATATCCATGTTCCTAACTATACTTACTTTGGACCTCGGAATCCTAAAGACAAATTAAATGTTTACTTGTAGTAGTTGATACAAGAATTGAAGAGATTATGGAAACAAAGAGATGAAGCATATGATATTTCTAGGAATCAAAATTTTCATATGCGAGTAGCATTGATGTGGACTATCAACGACTTCCCTGCTAATACAATGTTGTCTGGATGGTCAATTGCAAGACGTTTGACATGTCCTTATTGTATGGAGGGCTTGATCGCTTCAGACTACATATGAGTGGTAAGCAATCCCGGTTTGACAATTATAGGAAGTTATTGGAACTTGATCATCCTTTTAGATGTAACAAGAATACATTTTTGAAAAATAGAATTGTAACAGACATTGCATTAGGTTTAGAGATTTTAAGCATAATTGATCGTATAGGATTGAAAAAGGTAATAGATGTCAATGCTGATGAGATCAATGCATATATTGCTCAATCATATGGTTGGAGGAAATGCAATATATTCTAGGATTTGACATATTGGAGCTCTAATTTGATTCGACACAACCTTGATGTCATGCATATTGAGAAAAATGTTTTTGACAATTTATTCAATATGGTGTTAAATATCCTCGGCAAAACAGAGGACACTCTTAAGTCCGAGCAAAAGCTCAATGCATATTATCGGAGGCTAGAATTTCATAAGTTGGATTCAACTAGTAAATACCCTAAGGCTTGCTACACACTGGACAGTAGGTCTAAAAAGGTGTTGTTCGAATGGGTAACAAAATTGAAATTCCCTGTTAGATATGTGTGTAATATGGGCGGGCGTGTGGATAAATATATATTGAGGTTGTTTGGCATGAAAATTCATGACTTTCATGTTTTCATTCAGAGGTTAATGCCTATTGCATTTTGTGAAATGTTATCTCCTAATGTGTGGAAGGCCATTATCGAGCTTAGCATTTTTAAAAAAAATTTAACTTCAATTATAATTATGAATGAAGACATTGTCAAACTTGAATCAAACATTCCAATCATTTTTTGTACAAGCAAGAAAGAATATTCCCTCCAAGTTTTTGCGATTCTAGTGAACATCTTCCAGTTCACTTGCCCCATGAGAAATGAATTGATGGGCCAGTGTAGTTTATATGAATGTATCCATTTGAAAGTTTGGTAAATTCTAAAATGATGTAATACCATTTTGTTTAGTGCATGTATCTTATTCAACTAATATGTCTATATATAGGTACCTTTGGAAATTGAAGCTCAGTGTCAGGAATAAGGCACATGTTGAAAATTTCATACGTAATGCATATCTAGTTGATGAAACATTTGCATTATATTCGTACTATTTTGAGGATCATGTGCACACAAAAGCAAGAACCGTGCCTCGAATTTACGAAAGTGGTGGCAATTATATTCCATCCGACAATCTTTGGAACTTATCTGTTTTCAAATAAAATGGTAGGCCACTTGGTCGTGCTAAAAAGAGACACGAATCCTTAAGAATATAAGGTTGCTCATTATTACGTTTTGCTTAATTGTAAAGAAGTTGAAGCGTATGTTGAGTTAGTATTTCTTTCACTCAAATGCCTTCCCTATGCTCAACTGTTCGCAATTCAATTATTTTTAATTTAACCTTTAAATACTCATTAAAATGATAAGATATACACTGATATGCTGCAACACCTCAATTCGAACATTACTGATGCATAAGTGGAAGCTAAACTTGAGATGAATTTTCTGATATGGTTCAAAACATACACATGTAAACCTAACTTCATGTCAATTAATTAAAATTAATATGCTTAATAGGAGTGTGACTAACAATTTTATATTGCTTCAGTTACATGATCCTAACTCTAGTATCCATAACGAGTTTCTTAAAGATCTCGCAAAAGGTCTTTTAGGAATTGTTACAACATACAATGCCTATTTTGTGAATGTATATAAGTTTAACACACTTGGACGTGGTTCAAGCACAAAGTCAATGAATAGTGGGGTTTGTATAAAAAGGGAAAATGATAGCCATAACACAAATGATTGGTATAGTCAACTAAGAGAAGTGTAGATGGAGTGTCCAACTAGCCAATCACTAGTACAAAATATATCTTATGCAAATGTTAGATGTGTTTGTTTTAAATAAAATAGACATATAAAGCCTATGCGGTGATATTTTTGTAAAAAATAGAGTTATCTAGTTTTGTTCAATGGCTACGACATCTCGTCATCCTTGAAGAGATATCAATTAATATTTCTCTATTTCACTCCCTAATTCTTTAATAAATAGTATTACTACTTTATTTCATAATATATTGTAATAATATACTATTAATTGATAGGAAAACATAATTCAACATTCAAAGAAGGCGCAACAAGATTAAGGTAGTGGTTTTATAAGATAATCAACTACGAAACCTTTTGATGAAGAGAGAATTTTCTTAAGTTTGAGTGGACGAATGCTTAGCTTGCATAACTTCATTTTCGAGCTAGATGAGGGGTAAATGTTTCATATTGCTCTTCCCTAAGGGTTATTTTATTATCCACAAAGCACGGACAACGAAGTCTTTGTCAGACATGTTTGTCAGACATGAACACATCTCTCAGCTCCTCTCTATGGAATGGTTCGATGCCTCAGTCATCAAAATTTTTATGCTGTAAGTGATTATAGTGTATATAGTTAAAATTGTAAATATTGAACTAATATATTCTAAGGTAGTTTGAATTTATGTTAGTTTTGTTATTTATGCATGCAGGTGCCTTTATAGAGTGTGCAGTCAATAATCTGCACCGATTGATTTTCTCTATTCAAGTTATTTAAATAAGCTATGTACGAAGGGAAAGAAATTAGTGCATATAATTATATGGTAGATGCTCTGAAGGCACAAATGGATAAGATTTTTATTTTACTGTCATATATTCAAAAGTAAGATGACTTTTGCATTTAGCATTACATTTTATCATGACATTTTTATTAATTTAACATTATTTTGTATATTTATAGTCAACATTGGATGTTGATTATTTTTAACTATGCACGGAGTGAGGTGTATTTTGTGGATCTTTTCAACTCCAACAGACCATTACCTATTAGAGAACCTATTAATATGTAAGTTATCATACTTACGCTAATAGCTTATTCATATTTTTTGTTATATTGATTGCATGTTTCAATATAAACTTATCTTTCAAGTTATATGATTACACTATATTAATGTTGAGAGAGGTATCTTTAACTCCTTAGATTAGAAATTCATCAATGCAAAAATTTTATTATTTCTATATACTAGTTAGATTTGAATTTCATCTTGCACTTTTGGTACTATACTCATATCAACTTTTTTAGGATGTTGAATGTGGGTACTATATATTGAGATATATGTACAATATAGTAACCCATCATAGCACTAATATGTTATTGCTTAAGGTAGTGTTATTTATGATACTTATATACATTTCATTACAATCATGGCTTGCTAGCTATTATAATTTTTATAATGTTTTCATTTTTTTTTTGTTTAATTTGTTTTGTATATAACTTTTGAAACTGAATCATATACTCGAGCACAAGTTAATGAAATTTAGGAAATTTGGTGTGATTTTTTTTCACATGAGTGTATATAAAAAACTAAATTAATTTTTTTCAACAATTATTTGTAGATTGGAATACGTATTTAATACAATTTTTTAAATGCAAATTTAATTGTTTCATTGTGCTTGTACGTAATGAGTACTGTTTTTGAACTTTGATTATTGAATTTGAGTTGTTTGATGAATTGTTTAGGATGCTTGTGACTTTAAGTTGTTGAAAAGCATATAATTGATTATGTGCTGAGTTGTAGTTGTAGAATGATTTGTAATTCTATCTTATACTTGTAGTTGAAGTTGGATGTTGGAAAACCTATAATGACATAAACCTAATAAATCTGTTCTGTTTTAAAACATACATATCTGAGCCACTCAGATGCGATTATTTTTGTGAAAACAATCTCATCTAACCTGGTCAAATAGTGACTTTGACAATCGCAGATGTGACTGTATTGACAAAAATAGTCGCATCTAAGTGGCTTTAATATAACTGTTTTTGACAGACGCATCTGGTCTATCCATTAGATGCATCTCCTTCTTATATGTTTGTTATTAGATAGATGCATCTGACAAAAAAAAAAAAAAGATACAAAAGCCCCTTTTCTGTTTTAGTGAATCAAGCGTACACTTGATGTGGGTATAAGGGTTCACAAGCAAAGAAGTATGAATTATTTGTCCTAGCAATCCAAGCAGCTCAAATGTATTATTGTTCGTATTTAAGCTTATGAAGAGACAAAATTGATTAGTGAGTTGTATCGAAAATCAAATTGAGAGGAGTGGTTAAGATGCTAAAGAGCTCTTTAAATATTACAAATGTGCATGAACTTTCTCTGTTTCGGGATAAGTCAATCAACATTCACATTGTTGAACTTACAAAAAAGGATGAATAAAGGACATTGAATGATCTGGTAGGTGATCCTGCAAATATAGCAGATGATGATGATAATGAAGAAACTGAAGCAGAAGATGAAGTAGAAGAAGAAGACAAACTAGAATTACAAATAGAAAGCTCATATGCTTCAGAAGAAATTTATTGAAATGATATGAATTAAACTGATAGTGAATTGAGGTAATTGACCTATCATATATTTTCTTTTTTACTGTTTTGTGCTAAAATGTGGAATTTTTTGAAAAGTATGTGACTTGACGATCTTGATCGAGGTACCTCCACTAGAGACAGTAGAGTTGGGAGAGGACGACCACAAAGACGAGCTACTGGGAGGGCACTTTGTTAGTATCCACAGTAGCTGGAGCCACATCATCCTTAGCATGAGCCTCCTTAACATCAGGTATCCCAGCCATAATAGCTGGAGTCACTTTATCCTCAGCTAAAGCCTCCTTATCATCAAGTATCCTAGCCACAGTAGCTGGAGCCACCTCATCCTCTATTGGAGTCTCTTTATCATTAGGTATTCCAGCCATAGTAGCTGGAGCCACCTCATCCTCAATTGGAGTCTTCTTATCAAGTATCCCAACCACAACAATTGGAGCCACATCTATGAGGATACGTTTTATATCGCATTCTCCACAATAATGCCTAGACTCATATATATTTTTTGGCCCTCGTAAGTCACATACACATTCAATTGGTACTCTTGGTTCAGACACAACTGCTATTAGCAGCCGTATGAAAGTTAGACTCAATGGTCAAATGTTAGATATTTCATTATTGTTTATTATACATTATGCATGTTTTATTCGAATGTTGTTTATTTATATAAAAATACAGATTTGTTGAGTTGCATAAGGTGGTTTTTGGATTTCATGTATATTGAGGAGTAGTTGCATCCGAAGAGCCATAGATGGAAGTATATACCGTAGGACGTATATGGCTTATACTGGGGGAGTTCTAGGTAAAATTCTTTTAAATTTTGATGTCTAATATTCTAAATGAGAAAAATGAAATAGTTTGATTTATTGCAATTATAATTGAAAAATATATTTGATTTCAATTTTGATTTGAATGCTCATAATACTAGCCAAACTGTGAATATATATTGATTTGTATAGATTCATGGACAATTGTGAATAAGAAATAATTGGTATTCTTTTAATTGTTTGAGAATTTTGCATGTGTTAAAAAAACTTGTAGAAAAAATTTTGGATTATGCTTATTACATGAGAAGCTCTGTTAGATTTTTTTTTTTTAAACTCATGTATGTTTAGTAACTTTGTCTAAATGTTTTTTTGTTACAAAAATATTTTACATAAGAGGATACAATGATTGTTGTTGTAAAAGAACATGGGAGAAGCTGGCTAGCAAGCGATATGGAGATATGCTCTACGAATGGAGAAGTGGGCAGCCCCCATTTGTCTTAAAGGAGGTGTGGATAGTTGGTAGTTGAAGTGGAATGATTGGGAGTTCTAGTCCTTGAAGGAGTGCTAAGTTATGAACCATCATGTTGAGACTGCTGGAATCCACTCCTGCGGATCCATATCCATCGAGGAGCATGCTCAAAGAATAATACTAAATTTTATTCTCATAGCTGAATTGACATGAAAAAATGAGATTGAGCTAGTCAAAGGAGTTAGAGATTTCACTCATGCATACTTTTGTCTTATTCATGCATCTGGATAGTTAACAGATTTAATAGAGGCATGTTGAAATTTATGAGTGTTTTAAGGATTTTATAAGTGGGCAGTTTTAGCCCCAGACCCAAATATCAATATTTAATTACATGGTCATGAGACAACATGCATGTGAAAAATATTTAAGTACGATGGAAAAAGTTTTAATTTAGATGTGAAATAATAAGCTTTAACCAGTCAGTCATATATATATATATATATATATTTTGCATGAGATAGCTAAGGGTGCCCCTCCTAGTAAGATACTTCTCTCCACTAAGACGTAAATGAGAAATGCTACATATGAGTCTAGATAGTATGTGGACCAGTGTGCTAGATAGATGGGGTCAAGTGATATATACTTATATTTGTATGTTATTTAATTATTAGTCATGCTTATCTAATGATGAAATTTGTTATAGGAATGGATTAATGTATTCGTTGATTTGGAATCCAATGATGAATCTGGAAATATAGTTGAGCTAACTCAGAAAGACAAAAATCAGATCTTTATGCAGGTTGCTCATGAGTCTTCACATAGAAGGTCTTATATGGCACAGGCCGTAACTGGGGAGTTACATCTCGCAATTTAGCATTTGATATCTCCATTTTAACAATAAAGATCGAGACAGCTTGCCAGCATATCAGATATCTTGATGAGAGAAATTATGTACTGGAAGAGTTGCATTATACTCTTCAATAGGAAGTCTAGACTTCTCGACAAGAGTTGAAGGAGATAATGTGTCAAGTGATAGAACGTGTTGACCAACTTGCTACTCAAAGTCGTGCATCTAGTAGCTATCAACCGACCCTCGAGTATCATTAGCTACCACCATCTAGATTTGTTTTTTTTTTTCTTTTATTTTTTATTTTAAAAATATTGCTATAAATATTGACATATTAAATTTAAATACTATTAATATTTATTATATTTAGTTATAATTTATTTTAGATTTATATATAATTTAAATAATATATTATTAATATAATATATTATTAAATAAATATTAATATAAATTAATTTTAAAGGATATAAATAATAATATTAAAAATTAAATGAAAAATAAATATTATTAAATAAAAAATTTAAATATAAATATGATTCAAAGAATAAATTTAGCAACCATATATGTGGTCACTAAAATCTATTATAAAAAAATTTATTATTTAAAGGATAAAGTCAACCAAAAAAAATATAAAAGCCAATTTGGACAAAAAAAAAAAACCAATTAAGTGGACAAAACAGTAAAAATAGACAATTACAAAGGTTGTGTATGTTTTATGCCTCATTATTATTAAATTTATTTTTATTATTTTAATAATTGGTCTCTAAACTACCATTTTTTTGTTTAGTCCATAAATAAATTTTCTTTTTCAATTTTAGACTCAAAATTAAATATTCTCTACTAATTGCATACCTTACACATTTCTCCAATTTAATTGTGTTAATTTTGCACCCAAATAAAATTTAATTTTTTGTGATCGAATTTTGAGTTTCTTTTAATTAATTCAAAATTAATATTTTTATTTGTATTTTATCATTTTTCTTAGATCCAAATTTAGACTCAAATTGTATTGCTTCTATTTCAGTTACAAATGTGTTTAGTTTTCAATCTATTTGACGCATTTAGTCACGAAATGCACGTGTCTGTTGAAGCTTGAAGTAGGGAACATGACAATAAGCACACAAAAAAATAAACAATGAAAAAAAGAGAGAAGGAATGTCTTTTGTTGGAAGCAACCCTTGTCGAATATTGAGTCTCAACTCGTTACTCTTCTTCTGGAGTCACTCTCCTCAGTCTTGTTTTTTAGTGATTAAGAAGATTCAATAATCTGGTCTCTTAGCAAATCTAGGCAATACACAGTACACTCCTCATATCAATCTTTAATGTGCAATAAATACAATGTTGTTGTATTTATTCCTAATATTTGGATGAATCTTGTTCCAGCTAAAATTGAATTGTTCAGTTGGTTGTCTCCATATCTAGCTTTCCACATGTGATTTTCTCTTTGATAGAGGCATGTGCTCCCTAGCTTGTAATTGTTGTTTATTTTGTGGGTTGTATGGTGAAACATTTTCTCATGTACTGCTTCATTGTCAATATGCGTGGAAGGTGTGGTGTTTTTTCATCAAATGGTGGGGTGTTTCAATGGTTATGCCAATGTCTTTGACAGTGTTCTTTTGCTGTTGGAACGACTATGTTTAGGGGAAGATTCAAAAACGTTTCTGGATAATTCTTTTTCATGCTATCTGCTGGTCTCTTTGGTTAAGAAGAAACAAAAGGTATTTTAATGGTGAGACAGAGGAGATTCAAGTCACTATTCATCTCATCTTCCAGCGTGTTTGGTTATGGTTTAAGGTGATGCATCCCTTCTTTCCTTATAACTACTTTTCTTTGCTGCGATCGCCGGTGGGAATTCAATTCTAGAGCAATAAACTTAAGTCCAACATTAGTTCACAGGTTTGAGGTCACAACTATTATTTTACTTGTTCTATCAATCTTTTGTTTTGTCATTTTGCTAGCATTCTAGTCGGGGCGTCTTCTTCAAAGGTCGGTAAAAGGGAGTTCAACATTTTTTTTTTCTTATTTTTTTTTTCTTTTGTTGGGCTATTTAGCGATTGGGCTATTCAGCTGCTGTGGTGTTTGTGTCTTGCTCAGCTCTTGCTTTATGTTTCTTCTTTTGGTTACTAGCTTCTCTGTTGTTTCTTTGCTCTTGTTTTGATTTGTCGGAGTTGTTCTTGGGGTGAAGCTTGGGGTTATCAAGCTCATTCCCTCTTGCTTAGTTCTAGGAAGGGATTTATTTATCACTTAATCACTAATTAAGGTGGTTTTTCCCTCAATTTTAATAAAAGAAATATATATATATATATAAAAGGTGTAGGAGCTTCGGCCATGTGAAGAAGGAGAACAAAGGAAGCCATTTATACTTTAAAAAAACCTCATGCATAAGGGCCAAGTTGTCAAAAGATCGAAGAAGGCTAAGAATGACCGTAGGAGAAGGGACTTTAAGAATAAAACATCCCAAGTATGGGGCTTGTTTGCAAGGAATTGAAGGAGGTGACCCCACATATTTGGAAAAAGGGGATTTTTCTTAAGAGAATGATGCATGTAAAGGGGCAGGTTGTTGAAAAAAAAGGAAGTGAAGGTGAGTGACCAACTTATTCTTCTTGAACTTTTAAGTAGTTTGTAAGGTCGTATACTATTTTATTTTTCTCTTTCTTCCACTCATATCTTATATAAGAGAATTTCTTAGGTAGATATAGTCTACCATATTATTTATAAACTAATTTAATCGCAAAGTGATATATATACATATTGTATTCATATCAACCAACGAGAATAAAACAATTAAGAAAAAATTATTATTTATCCTATATAATTTGACATAATATACTGATACCTCCTAAGGTTTGAAAAATTTACGATTTGCCCATTTTATTTTATTTCTATTATTAAATTATATAATCCTTTTGTTAAATTTTAAAGTATTTTTTTGTTAGTAAGAAAGAATATTCTATTTTGTTCGGGAAAATACTAGTATAATATGTCAAATTTTAGGATATACTTATACAATAAATCAAACTTGTAATGATGTATTTGTGCAATATATCAAACTTTCAAGAGGTAAATAGCATAACTTTCAAATCTCAAAAGTACTAGTGTATTATGTCAAACTACAGAACGTACATAGTAATTTTTCCAACAATTAAATGCATGAATTATGTGATTGGATTATTTTACGAATGACATAATAGACTGAATCTACCTAAAAATTTCTCCTCATATAATTACATATTAGAATGGATTAAGATGGAGTTAAGGATAGGCAAAAGTAAAATTAAACAAGGTTTTGGGTAAAAAAGGGCTAAGAATTGGGAGGAGAAACCATAAATTCATGAAATATAACTCTGAACAGCTTGTGTTTTTTTTTTTTTTTTTTTTTTTTCCAATAACTCATAATGTATATCACATATTAATGAATTCAGAATTCCTTACAAACGTAAGACATATATATACCTACAATTTTCTTGAAGACCAAAAATAGTTATTCCGGCTCTAACTAGATTAAAAATTCATTACAAAACCGAGTAAATTAAATAAATTGTCTTTAAAACTGGAAGTGAAGATTGTAATAGACCTATTTACAATAATTTGGCTATATCAGAGATTCCATTTTATGTATTAAAAAATCCTATGGAAATTTTAGGCTAAATTTAAAAAAAAAAGTTTTTATCAAAAATAATATATATTTTCAATTTTTTTTTGAATTAAATGAATAAACTTTTAATATTTTATCATTTTAGACATTTCAATAAATTTGATAGAAAAAATTGCAGACTTGTCTCAACTTTCTAATGAAAATATTTTTTTTTTCTGACTAAATAATTAACTTATTAATACATTATAAGTATTTTATTTGTTTGCAGATAATGTTAAAATTCCAATTGTAACAATGTTGACTAAGTATCTTATTTGTAAGAAAGTTCCAACATATTATTAATTCTTTCTACCAAATTGGACAGAATATTTAAATTGATAAAATGTTAAAAGTTAATTCATTTAATTAAAAAATTTGAAAGCACATATTATTTTTGATACATCCCTAAAAGTTTTTTTTTTTAGCCAAAATTTTTACTCATAAACCTATTTTTATTGAGAAACCAACCTAAAATATGCCATCATCCATCCTAACCGTTTCGAGCAAAATAGGGCAACTGTCTATATTCGTTTTTATGTTTATAACTATACTAATGTTGCCATAAAATAAGCTTTAGATCTTGGTTTTGAGTAATTTTAATTTTTGAGTAAAAGTTAAAAAATCCTTACAACCTCTATGAAGGAACCTACTGCAAATTCCCTCATTTGCTATGTGGAAAAATTAATGCAAAATCTAACAGATTGGTTGTCTAAGTTTTTTCGGTTCATAACAGCCAATATTACTTGTTCTTAAAAATGTTCTAGTTTTTATATAAGGATAAATATAGACCTAAAATATTCATGAAGAAATAAACAACAAATGCTGGGTTTTAATATGCATCACATATATCAATATGCAACAGAAATTTAAAATTCATACCATTACATTGTTATCAGTAGTATTATGTATGTCATAATGTATTCACTTTTTTTTTATATATTAAATAATGTATCATAATAAATACGTGTATATTTCACATTCATAATAAATAAAATAATCAAGTTGATTAAATTATGAATGTAGTAGTTATATTATACTATAAAATATGCAACTCATTGATTATTCACAAATAATTTATTATCAAGTTGTTGATAATAATGAGATAAACATCTCTGGTAAAAGATAATCTTAAAAATGTTTATAATCGAAAAATGACAGTTAATTGGGTATTTATTGAGCCTTTAGGTTATCACATGGTTTATTTTAAGGAGAAATCTCATTCTCCATGATATAGTGATATTCGGATAAACTAGTGGGTTCTTAAAAGGTTAAGGATACCGAATAGTAACGTTTGATAATAACTGCATAAGTAGTGTTCGACATTCATAGTTATTATCTTGGTTATAATATATGAGGCTTTTATGACTGGAAGTCCTTTGACTTAATGTATCAAGACTGTTTTTTCATGGATAACTATGGAGATACTCTTATCTTGTACTAGGCTATCCATACTTTGTAATCTGGCTCTTAGTTACCACAGTTAATCATGTAGTGGGACATGAGATTACCAGTAGTGTGACTCATTATCCTATAGTACCAAGGCAAGATCTTAATGGAGTTAATATTTTGATTATGATAAAATATATTCCTAGTTAGGAAAAATATGACTTATTTGCTGTGAAATCAATATTATTAGTTAGACTAATAATAGTAAGTCTTATTTTAATCAGAATGCAAATTATCACTCATTATTATGTTGATTAATATGGTTTGACATGCTATACCCTAATCAATAGCATGATCATAACAAGAAGACTTAATATTATGATCTAGAGATCAAATTAATATTCGAGATTTTATCGGTAATTAAAATGAGAATTCTAGAATGATACTTAATGTGTCTGGGTATATGAGAAATTCAGAAATAGTGTCCGATATAATATTAAAGAGTTAATATTATATTTCCATTCCAATAAAATTATTGAACTTATAATTCACACTCAAATTAAATTATTTGGCTAGTCAATATTTATGATGTGAGAATTAATTTAATTGAGAATTAAATTAGAAATGATCACTTATATTATTTGAGTTAAAATTAATATTGATTAATTTTAACTATTTCTCCTATATAATTTTAATTAAAGTGTTAATTAAAATTATCATAATTTAATTAAGTTGTTAATTAAATTAACCATAATGGTATATTATAGTAATTACTATGATTAATGTATCATTGCTTCTTTCACCCTTCTTCTTATTAATGTGCCACATTTTTATATTCTTCCACCTTACATTAAGCTATTAATGTGCTATTAATGAAATTTTATCACATTGCATATTAAACTATTAATGCATTTTGCCAATCTTGCCAATAAAAATAATACACTTTGCCTTACAATGAATTTACCGCCTTGCCTTCAATTAATCCTCTTGCTTATCTTATTGAATAAAAACAAAACTTAAAGATAGAGATAAATAAGAGAGAAAGAAAAACGTGTAGGAGAGGTAAGGAGCGAGAAGAGAAAAGGGCAAGTAGAAAGGGAAGAAAGAAATAGGAAGAAGAAAGAAAGAAAAAAGAAAGAGAAATTAGATTTCCTCTTGTTCTTAAAAGTAAGAGAAAAAGAGCATAAAAAGGAGAATTTTAGTGATCATACATCTGAGACTAGCAAAAGAGTTTCATCAAATATGACTAAAGTTTGTGGTCTTTTTGCTTGGTTTGTATTTTTGTAAAATCGGTTCTAAAAAGTTTGTCTTAACCTTTTATTTTTCCATTTTTGTTCTAAAAATCATGCGATGATTTACTAAATACGATTTTGTAAAAGTTATGGATAAATACTTAAGGTTAACATACAAAGTATGTTTGCATGTTACATAAAGTATGATTGCATATTTTGGTTAAAATAAAAATTTTTGAAATTTCTACTTTTGACTGAGACCTAGATCTCCTCTCAATCCAAAATCGCTTCCAACATACACATGGAAGAGGAGAATATTACATTTTAAAATTTTGTAACTTGATCTCTTAATCTGTGATTTTTCCTTCTTGTTAGGTTATAGTAAACCACAATAATTCAAATCTTAGGATTACCTTTAGCAACAATGATAGAGCCACATACCCTTAACTTCTTAAAAAGTATTTAATAGTATACAAATTCATTATAATTTTTTAAGATTTGCCCCCCTCCCCTATAAAAGATGTTGGAAAATTATTTTTACATCCTAAACTTAGGTTTCTAACTTTTTATTCTCCCTTACTTAGACTTTTAACTCTTTGCTTCCCTAACTTAAGGGGCTGGCTTCGCCTCTATCTAACAGTATCCATACAAAGTAGGAAGGAAATCTTGATTAATGGAGATGGGGTAGCCAAAAACCTAACTATTAGATATGGTGTTTCAGCTAAGAGAAAGGGAGGAAGAAAGGTAGCTTTTTATTCTATAAAGGGGGCAATCAAGAAATTGACTCTTTAAAAAGAGTATCACTATAAGAATTTAATAATATATGCAAAATTATGTTGCAAACAAAATAAGCGACATTGTTGCTACATTTAGGCTGCATCTCTATAAATGGAGTTGCAACACCGAAATAGCAACGCTGAAAAAACAGCATTGGTAAGCAGCGATGTCATGCAATGCCGTTATGGAGTCACTAGTTGAAAAAGAGCGTCGCAAAAAGTTGGCAACAAAAATGAGGGCGACACATGTAGAAAAGCATAATCACGTCCCTAAGTAATGACACTCATTGGCTTCACTAATGTATAATAAAATAAAAAAAATTAATTTTTAGTTGCTATATTTTTAAATTTTATTTAAATATTTTTAAATTTTTTAATATTTGATAATAATAAAATTTATTTTGTTAGAATTTGCAATTAATGTGAAGAATAAATAAAATAAATCCAACTCAAATGGAAATATGATAAAAGTTCAAATACCTTTGCCGTCATTATACCAAAAAGAAAAAGAAGAGTAAATGAAGGGTAATAATCATATATGTAACTACTTGATGACAAGAGGTAATCTCGCTAGATTGTGATCCCCTATTCTATAATCCATCGATCTCAGAAGAGAGACACTATACAATCAGATAAGATCTCATGATCTCATGATCCACGACAGGATATAATCTTGCTAGATTATGATCCCCTGATCTACGATCTTATTATCTATCGATCCTAGAAGGGAGACACTACAATTAGATAAGATCCCATGATCTCACAATCCGCGGATCTTATGACCCCGTGAAGTGACATTGCCAATCCTTATGATTTAAGATCCGAGATCTTTATAAAGGACAAAAATACTACACAACTACAGTGCATAGAGTAGGGCACTGACACGACAGGTAAGGAACATTAAATGCGCATACAGCTCGAGCGCAACGCTTGATGGCTAACGTGAATAGCTAGCCATAATCATGACCTGACAAAGTCGGCTTGAGCCATATTGTGCTAGAAAGGGATTAGATATAGGATGGAGAAGAAGATTATAAAAACACTAGCAACATACCTAAGAGGCATATTAACTCTTGATATCTCTAGTTATACTTTTCTTCATTTTTTCCTCTTACTGACTTAAGAATCGAAGGGGCTTCACCGGAGCCATGCTTCGGTTAGGTCTTGTAGTTTCAGCTGTACAAGGACCACCAAGAGATAAACGTTATCATTGGTGCGGTGAAGCACCCTCAGAAAAGAGATCAGAGCAGATACTATGATTTTCATAGGGATCACGATCATGACATTGAGGAATGTTGGCAACTTCGTAAGGAGATCAAACGCCTCATACAAAGGGGATCACTGAGGCAGTTTGTGTGATCAAAAGTCTTGTATGAAATGGTAGGGCCACGAGCATCCTCGAAGCTTGATGCGAAACCAAATGGGCCAAGAGGAGAACCATCGGCTTTAATCAACATCATTGTTGGTGGAGTCAACTTGTCAGGACAGGTACTTAGGAAAAGAAAAAGAGGTGTTCATGTTGTCAATAGCTAGAACCGGCTAGCCCCAGTCACTTTCTCTACTCAAGATAGTCTCTGGCTGCCTCATGGTCATGACGATGCACTGGTCATAGAAGGTCGTATCCATAATATTTTAGTAAGAAGGATCCTAGTGGACAATGGAAGTGCAGTCAATCTTTTAATGCTCATTGTTTTTTGTGCCTTGAAAAGGTCAGTCTCAGACCTCAAGCCAGTCTCTCTACCGCTTGTAGATTAGGCGGGCAACCAGTTCCGGTCAAGGGATCAGCTTGGCTAACGATATAGATTGGTATAGATGAGAAGCACGAAGACTTCCTCGTGAACTTCATGATTGTGGATCTCTTTCCCTTACTATGCAAGTTTGGGATGGCCATTTCTCCACGACTCTTGTGCTTCCAAGAACATCAGATATTTGACAATGAAAATTCCCACCACTCGGGAAGAGATCGTAGTATAAGGAGATAGGCAGGCAGCCTGCGCAATGGCCCTCAAAGGAGTCACATAAATACTAACTGTGGAAACCCTAGTTAGGGAACCCCCAACAGATATCAAATCAGTGATAGTCAATGAGGACAAGTGTGTTCAAATAGGGGGAAACCTAGAGAAGGATGTCAAAGATAAGATCCTCTCTACCATAAAAGAATATGTAGATGCCTTTGTATGGGCTCCATAGGACATTCAAGGGGTAAATCCCGAGCTCATAAGTTAGTGCCTAAATATGAGCAAACACGCCAAGCCAGTCCAACAGAAAAAATGACGGTAGACAGGTGGTAATCTCTAATAAGATAGATAAACTCATGAAAGCAAGCTGCATCAGAGAAGGACACTACCCTGAATGGGTCTCAAATGTGGTAATGGTAAAAAAGCCTAATGGTAAATGGCATATGTGCGTGGACTTCACCAACTTGAATAAGGCTTGCCCAAAAGATCCCTATCCACTCCCTAACATTGATCAATTGGTTGACTCTATGGTAGGATACAGGATGTATACATTCATTGATGCATACGCCAGATACCACCAGATACCAATGGATGCCGAGGACTAAGAGAAAACCATGTTCATGACAGATCGGGGTCTCTACTGCTACACTGCCATGCTGTTCGGTCTAAAAAATGTTGGTGCTACACACCAGCAACTGGTGAATAAAATATTCAAAGAGCACATTGGCAAGAATGTTGAAGTATACATCGATGATATGATTATCAAGAGTGCTACACCACAAGATCACCCAAGAGACATTGGAGAAGCACTCTCACTTCTCAAAATGTAAGTGCTTAAGTTGAATCCGGAGAAGTGTGTCTTTAGAGTACGATCTGGAAAATTCCTGGGATTCATGATCTCATAGAGGGGGATCGAAGCAAACCCTGAAAAGATACAAGCAGTAGTAGACATGCTCCCTCCAAGAACTATCAAAGAAGTCCAAAAACTTAATGGAAAAATTACCTCCCTAGAATGCTTCATCTCATGCTTCGCCAAAAGATGCTTGTCATTCTATAATGCTCTCAAATGCCTAAAAAAGTTTGAATGGAATGAGGAATATCAGAATACTTTTAAGAATCTCAAAGCCTTCCTCCAGTCACCCCCTCTCCTTAGTAGACCCGTGGAAGGCAAAAGTTTATTCCTTTACCTTTCTACAACCCATAAAACTATAGGCACTATATTGATCCAAGAAGAAAAAGGGGAACAATATCCTATCTATTATTGCAGCTAGGTCCTATGAGGAGTAGAAACATGGTATTCCATATTGGAAAAAATGGCCTATGCCTTGTTTTTGGCAACTAGGAAGCTTCGCCCTTATTTCAAGGGTTTCTAGATAATAATTTGTACAAACCATCCCCTCAGGAAAATCTTGCATAAGGCAGATGCCACAGGACAAGTAATGAAGTGGGTCACTTAAATCAGTAGTTTTGGTGTTCAGTATGAACTGAGGAAAGCAATGAAGGCTTAAATCCTAGTTGATTTCATGACGGAATGTAATATAACCAGATGGAGAAGCTTGGATGTTATATGTCGATGGAGCAGCCGGACCATAAAAGTTTGGAGTTGGTATCATTTTTACTAGTTCAACAACATTTAAAATCAAGTGCGCTATACGAATCCTATTCCTTGCAACTAATAACATTGCTAAGTACAAGGCTATGTTACTAGGAATCCAGGTTGCACGAACAGTAAGGCCGACAAACCTTATCATCCGTAGTGACTCCTAGCTCATCACTCGGTAGATTAAAAATGAATTCGAGACAAATGAAGCAGAAATGGTGAGATACCTAGACAAAGTCAGACAACAAATTGCATTCCTAGATAAGGATGGTACAAAATGGTCAGTTGAATAGTCGATCCTACAATACGGAAGCAGATGCATTACCAAAACTCGCTCGGGAAAGGGGGCCTTTTCCACCATATGTGCTAACACGATCGCTTATCTCACCAAGTCATTCCACAGAGCTGTGTTCATTGTGGAGGGTTGAGAGGATTGATCCCTGAATAGATAAGACAGGGGAATTTCATCATCATTGGGTGTAACATCCTTGACTTTCTCACATGCATTATTACACACATTCCATTTGGATATATTCATTTTATAAATGTCATTCATACAAATTGGACTAGTATAGAAAAAGTTATAAGCTAATGAACACATGAAGGTCACACTGCCATTAGACCAAACCCTAGTTAGTGGTCTTTAAAATGCATGTTTCAATTTGTTTAAGTTTCACTAAGTTTATTTAGCTTCCAATTGACCAAGTATACATTCAATTAGGTGCACAGCATATTAGAGAGCCTCAAGAAAGTGAAAGACTAGATAGAGGCTTAGTAGTAAAAGAAAAGGTGAGTTTGATTATCAAACGATTTCTTTGGTACGTGCGATTATTACGTGTTACGTGTAATGTGATTATTACGTGCTACATGTAATGTGACTTGATTTGCTTTATTTGAATTACATGATTGCTGTGATATGGCTAATGAGACTGTATTGAATGTAAAGTATATGTTTGGATTATGTATAAGGCAAAAGTTGACCGAAATGTATAATGATTATTGCAAATGCATATGCATATGAACTCAAAAAGGCGTTGTGACTAGCTAAATGGCATTGTAAAGCAAAAGAAGAGGCCTATGGCCCAAACAAATGTTCAAAAGCAAAAGAAAAGGTCTATGGCCTAACAAATGTGCAAATGTTACAAATAATCAAGCTAGCTAGCAAATGCAAATGTTCACATGGAAACCCGGGACAGTGTTTGTTTAGCCTAGTCACAACAATAAGAAAATGACATAAGTATAAGCAAATGAAATGTTTACATGAATTAATATTATATATATTCATGTGATATTGATAAATAGAATGACATGTAAAATGTGTACAAATGACGATTATTACTTATAACTGTGATTGGCTTGGTACTTTAGAAAGCTTTTGATAATTATTCTCATTGAGTTGCAACTCACCAAATTGCATCATCTTTCAGGCAAAGAAGAGTAATTAGCT